>MJUT01023511.1:241596-258250 GCA_002080005.1 Gigantidas platifrons
AAGTATAAAAAGGGATGTAACTCTGGTAAGATTTGTCGAAAAATGATTGCTATCGAACTTGACCTAGATATTCATAAGATACACTTACATACCAAACCTAGCTTCAATCTGACTTTTCATTCACAAGTTATCATCTGGAAACCAAAAAGCACACGAACGGACGGACGGACGACACCCATTTCTATAGTCCCCTTCGACGAAGGGTCGGGGGACAATGATCCGACGCTCTACCATCTTACTTAGATGAAAGAATGTGGAGAGACAGATGGGGAACTACCACCAAAGATGCTTTCTACAACCTATGCAGACACATTTCAGAGCAGTACCCATTCTAAAGACAACATCAACCAGAAATATAACAACGGGCCTTTTACGGGCCCCCAAAATATTTCAAAAAGAATCTAATTGTGTTATGTATCAATGAAAGCACCAAAGGTGATGTTAAACGATCGAACATGCTTGCATGTAGATTTTTTGTATGCTATGCACAATTGCAAAATATCAGTATACTTCTAGAAAAAGATGTCAAACTTTGAAATAGTAAATTGAGATCAAACTCCAGAGACATCAATATGTTATTCACATATAGGGGGAACTACTAATATAATTATTGAATAGTGCCAAAAATGGAAAGAACAGTTGGTGTAGGAGCTACTATAACATGCAACAACCCAGTTTTACATTCTATTACATTATTATTGTATTTCCCATCAACTGTTTACCAGACACTACATCTGTTTTGAAGGGGCAAGCAAATCAATGTGACAGTCAAAGTGAAATATAGTGCATTTGTGGGTTTAATTTTATACCTTGGAAAAGGGAAATATTTTTCTATATGGGGAATGTGACTCTTGAAAAAATTTACAACACTTATTAATAGATCTGACGATGAACTTTTATCCAATGATATACATTGTAAATATATATAGCCTTCCGAAGACAACATCCGTGTCCTTTCCATTTTTATCTTTTTTGTTTTGAAGCCAACATCAACATTCAGTTCAGGGGTTCCCTCTTCCATTTACGGACACCTACTGGAGTATTATACAGGTTTTTTTTCATTATTTGTGTCCAAGTTTGTTTGCCGGTTGCCCTACATCGATACTTTCATTTCATGCTTATTTTTAGGTGGAACATACTTTAAAAGAATGTATTGTTGACATAAATACATCAGCAGTGAGTCAAGGTTAACAGGTCAAAACCTCTTTGGGATTTTCTACACTTTTCATTAGATAGTACGTCAAACATTAGAACACGTGTTGTCTAAAGCACTGGTTCCCAATCCTGAACAAAACTATGATGGTCGAGAACTAACGACACTGACAAACCAGTTGAATTGTAACCCCAGCAGTGTAGGATATAAATAGACTATATGTTTTAAAATTTATTCTAAAATTAAAAACAGAAAACACACATTTCGGAACAGGACAAAAGTAGAAAGGTACAATTTTTGTACACTTGCTGAAATATCCATACGCATTTTTTGTTGTACGAAAATCAAAGTCTCTTACATAGTAAACCAGTGTTCTAGCTAGGATTTCAAAAGGGTAGGGTTCTACTTCTGAAAAGGGCACTTTTATGCGTAAACGTTGGCTGAAAAAGGGCACTTTAATTCACAGAGCTTCTATAGCTACCGAGTTAATATGGTCAGTACTTGATTCGTGCTCTTTAATTTTATCTAGTCTAAGTGACACACATCCTGTTGTAGCCCATACATTTTTCATATTGTGTCTGGTACACAAGAAACACTTCATACTATTTTCAACACACTCAAGCCATGGTCGATTTAACTTCCAATTGTTATCAAAGCCCACTTTGTGACCACTATGTCTTTTTCTAGGAGTGTCAAAATCAGTTAATTTTCTATTTAATGGGTTAATCTGTGGTTCATTTACTTCAAAAAATAAAGATTGTTGCCTAGAAAAATATGAACTTCAATCCAAAGTAGAACAAAATTTGATATAATTGATCTTAAATTTTTTTTATACCAATGTTGTAAAGTTTTTCAAAATATCTGTATTGTAATGGATGTCTATTTACGCATGTGTGTTATTACTACAGGTAATGTATAGAACTGGTTGTTGCTAAATATTGTCTTTGTTTCAGTTTTAGTAGACAGGTTTTTATTTCAGATTAAACTTAAGTGGTTTTATTGTGTTTTGATAATAAAATAATGTAAATGGCATATTAGAATTTGTTAATTTTGGTTTGTTTCAAGTAAATATGTATAACAAAGGGAAATAACTCATTTTTTATATCGACTTACGAAGTTGAAAAATACGATGTCAAACTTTTGTTTTCCTTTGCCACTTTCTTTCAAACGTCTTTTCCGTGAAGGCATTGTGAATGATATGAATTTCAAAGTTCGAATTTTTATAATTACCGTGAAATCTAATCAGAAAATCGATCGATATACGTTACATTAGTTAATGTTCTAAATTTAACTTTGACATATTCAAATTAGATAGGGGGCGTTACAATGTAAACATGAAACAGTTGTTCGAAACGTGAACCAAACTGGCGACATATAACCGACAAAAAATGAAAACACATATAAAAAGGGCACATTTCTAGATATTGAAATATCCATCCGCAAAATCCGCGTTGCAACAAAGAAATACTGATAGATGAGCAAACGTGCATACAAGTACCCGATATTGAGGGGGATTTATAATATATGAATGTTGCATGCATGCTCTTTCTGATATTTAAGTTACTCACCCTCTTACAATTGACTCTATATGGACTATAGTTTTGTCTGGGCAGAAGGTTGCGACACATGTTGTGTAAAGCAGTGTCTTCCGGTTTACACGAGCGCTAGCATTAAACGATATCTCACTAACGCTCGATCGTTTAAAAATAAATATGTATTAAAACAATATTACAACACGTAGCCATGTGTCCCCCGCCGCAACAGAAAGAGGTGTAATGTGAGTGTAATGTTATCCATGTCATATATTTATAAAATCGAGAAAGCATCCGAGATGCAACAGCCAAGTTGCTAGTCAAAATCTTGGGGCATTTAATTTGTCTATTCACCCTGATCATAAATATATATGGCTTAGGGGTGGGGATCTCAACCATTAAAAAGTTCACTTCAGGTATAGGGTATGACCCCCAGGGCCTGAGCTATAAGGCATTTAATTTGCCTAGTCACCCTGATCATAAATATATATGGTTTAGGGTGGGGATCTCAACCATTAAAAAGTTCACTTCAGGTAGGGAGTGGGGTATGACCCACGGGCCTTAGCTATAAGGCATTTAATTTGCCTAGTCACCCTGATCATAAATATATATGGTTTAGGGTGGGGATCTCGGTCACATTTTTTCATACAGATTCCCCAGAGGGGTGTGGCTGAGCTGGGGGGGGGGAGGGGGGAATGTTGCATCCTCAACATTGGCATCTCCACCCATACCAAATATTAAGTTCCTATCTTTTGTAGTTTCAGAGAAATGTGTAATTCTCAAAATATGTACTTTTTCTATAAAAAAAACATGATTTTACAAGAATTTGTTTTCGAATTTTGCCCAGTTTCGAATTTACGCTAGAGATTCTTAATATAATGCTTGTGTGTAAGTTTGAAATCAATTGGTCAACAAATACAAATCTGAGAGCGCTTACAATATATCCGGACGGACGGACGGAACGCCCGGCATTTCCATATCCCCCGCTCCACTTTTTGCGGAGGCGGGGGACAATTATTGAATAAACAGCTGCGCCAAGAGCGCATGATACGCCCGTCGTCAACATTCATACAATATTTGTAAAGACTTTCTTTCCCATAACTCTGGAATGAAAAATCGAAATTTCACCAAAAAGTATACAGACCGTACGACTATCTATTCCAATAACTGTGCGAAGTTTGAAGTGAATTGGCCAAGGGGTTCTCAATTTACATCACGACATACGAAAAATCGCCTACAATTTGATGAATAAAGTCCCATAGCTCTGGAATGAAAAATTGAAATTTCACCAAAAAGTATACAAACCATAAGACTATCAATTCCAATAACTATGCGAAGTTTGAAGTGAATTGGCCAAGGGGTTATCAATTTTCAGCGCGACATAAGAAAAATCGCCTACAATTTTATGAATAAAGTCCCATAACTCTGGAATGAAAAATTGAAATTTCACCATAAACTATACAGACCGTAAGACCAACAATTCCAATATCTGTATGAAATTTGAAGTGAATTGGCCAAGGGGTTCTTAAGTTAGAGCGCGACATGTGAAACGGACGGACGGACGGACACTCAGACATTGGTATACCATAATACGTCCCGTCTAAAGACGGGCACATAGAAATGATTAAAAAAATTTGGAAAATAGTGAAAATACCTTAAATTAACTAAAAGCTAAATAATTTTATATATTAGAACTAATTAGTATTGTTGTTGATAGGACATGTTGTCAAAAATGAAACCATGTAATTACTTTTTTTATTCAAAAGTGATTTGAAACGACATTAAATATCATCTATGTTTATTACTTATCATAAAAATATTATTTAATTTCAATATTTATTATAACAATATTCTTTTTTTTTTTTCAATTTTTCTTCAATTTTTTTTTACAATACTCATATATTTTTTTGTACGAGTATTGTAAACAATACTCATATCTGAGTATTGTTGTAGCCAAGTTCAAATGATCCTATTGTTGTCTTTATTTTTTTTTAATAAAATTGACGGAAATCATAAAAATATGTGCAACTTCATTTCAATGATTTTGATAGATACTAGTCTAGCCATTAAAAATCCATGTCTAACCTTACCTTATGTTGGTCTAAGATTGATAAAAATGTCAATGTCAAACAATTGTAATTCTTTAGGAATGGCGGATTGAGAATATGCTTGATTCAATAAAAGCATCATGTTGATGAAATGGTAAGCGTTCAATTGATATTTTATATAGATTTATGTCAGGCTAACCCGTTTTACATTTCGATCTTTATCGATTTCAATCATGTTATTAAAATATCCAACCAAAACTATTACAAAATGTTTAGTTACAGTATTAAAAGTAAAATCCAATGAAAATTATCCAAATTCCTTTTCCAAATAATCGACACTCAGTGGTAAGATATCATATCGAACTCGCTACCAAATGAGGCCAGAATTATGACCTCATTTGACCAGTTCAAAAAGTACATAAACAGCTGGTGTGGAAGACAAAAATGTACATGCAGTGCATGCCGTATCCAACCAGTGTTGCCTCACACTTGAAATGTTTGCTATCGCTTTTTGTTTCTGCTTATGTCTTAATGTGCTTTAATTTTATTCATGTACTTTTGTGTTTTGTACTCTGCTTTTACATATGATTTTGATGCATGATTTGATGTTATGTTGTTTTATGTATACATCTGTATAGTCGTTTTAAGAGTTCCTTAGTGCTCATGTTTGATTTGTTGTCTATGTATATACATGTATATACTGACTCTAGATAAAATTGACTTACTTACTTACTTATATCGGAGTAAATAGCTGGACCAATATATTTCAAAATTAAAAGATTCCTATACTAGTAAGTTAAGTAAATTGATAATATTCTGAAAAAAAAAAACAATTCAGAAGAAATATGCTCATAATATCTGAAATTCACTATTTATTATTTACGATTAAATATCAATAATACTGCGAGTTGTCTTAACATACGGTCCGACTAGTCCTTTACTACGGTCCGAGTTGTCCACGGGCCGAGTTGTCTGGCATTTGGTAGACCCATGTCTGGTATCTACGAAAAGATAAGGCGACCGTTTCCCAAAAGATAATAATAGTTTCGAGTGGTCGTATCTTACATAGATGCAGAAGAGTTATGAGTGCTCTTAAAGTCTACATTCTTTTGTAAAATGATGTAAAACAAAAGAACGAGTTGAACTTTGTTCAGTTCCAGGTTTGTATGCATTATTTTTTTAAATTTTATTCCTGATACAGTTCTTGCAGAGAGATGAAAGTTCTCTTAGATAAGGAGAACTTCACCCCAATTTCTTTGCATCATTTCTTCCTTTGATTATTTTTATCCTCTACATTTTGTATACATTTTAAGAGGGTAAACATATCCTTTACCAGGTTTGGAACAAACCCTCCAAATCAGGGATAGTCCCTGAAATCAAGAATACTTTAACAGTGATGAAATTTTCAGTTTTGGTTATCAATTCAATTTGATGCATGGTGGGTATAGTAATAATTTATATTTTGTGTAGGGTGGGGTTATGATTTTGAAAATTTGATGCATGGTGGGTAAAAAATAAAAGTGCCTTCCTCCGGCTCTATTCAAAGAATGACCCTCATCCTGCACATCCCAAAGGATATGCTTGGATGAGGGAACATTCTTTATCATATCGCCTTCAGCTACTGCGAATGTTATCACATAGCTTATTCAAAGAGTTGTCACAAACTAAAAACAGTACACAATATTTAATTAATCAAATATCATTTAGCAATACACAATCTTCAAAAGATTTATCAGAAACTGTTTGTTTTATAATAAAATTTCTGGAAAGTTTTGGCATTTGACCAGTTAGCAGTGTCAAGAATAACTTTCATAGAACATCCAGCATTGTAAGCTGCTGTAGTCGAAGATCCTCGATATGAATGTGCTTTGAAGACTGATGTATTAATATCGGCTAATTCTAATACAGTTCGAAGCCATCTGGCTAATATAGATGTAGAAACTTTACCGAATGTAGCATAAGAAATTAATAAACCTGATGTCTTCCTGACATCTTTTGTACATTCAATATAATACTTCAGAGTTCTATAAACATGCAGGTGCGGTCTATTATAATGTTTAACTACCACACTAGCTTGCCTTGCTCCAGGTCTAGATGTTTTTAATAACTGATGAATATCAAATGTTATAACTTCTGAAAACTGTTTCATAAAGTCTAAATTCAAAGCTGACAAAGTCTGAGCCCGAGCTGCAGTGGTCAGGGCTAATAAAGCTGTTAATTTTAATGTTAACAGTTTTAAAGACAAATCCTCCAAAGGATACAATGTAAATAAAAATTTCAAAAGTACTGAAATATCCCAAGTATGTACATAGCAGGGTTTCAGAGGGTTTGAATTGAAACAACCCTTTACCATACGATTCACATAATGAAAATCTGTAAAGTTCACTCCAAAAAAAAAGTAAAGTTTGTGATAACATCGATCTATTACAGTTTATAACAGAATATGATAAGTTTGTAGATTTAAAAAAATAAATGTATTTCAACACATCTGGTTCAGTGGGATTAAAGGGATTAAAGTTCCATCTATTGCACCAAATAGCCCACTTTTTCCAGTAAAGTTGATACTGTTTAATTGTTGCTGGCCTCCATGAGGCGATGATTGTACTAACAACGTCCTCCGAAAATCCTTTACGGCACAAAAGTCTCCTGATATGACACACACGACTAAATTTAAGCGCCTTTTCATTGGGTGGAGTTCTCCAGTATGTGGCATCTTCAACAAATCTGTGTGTCATGGAAGTCTAGCTGGTAAAGAAACCAAAACTGATATTAGTAAAGGAAACCAACTCTGTGTTGGCCAAAAAGGCACAATGATAATAGCTTTAACAACTTTATCTGACAGAATCTTATCAATAACTTTTCCAATTAAGCTAAATGGAGGAAATAAGTATGGTTTCATATCTGACCAAGAAAAAGTAAAAGCATCTGTAAAAGATGCTAATGGGTCAAATGCCCATGAAGCAAAAACAGGAACCTGAAAATTCAGCCTGGATGCGAACAGATCCGTATCAGGATTGAAAAATTGCTTGCATATTCTCAGAAAAATATCTTTTTTGAGCATCCATTCCTTTGAATCTGAAAAATTTTGTGACATATAATCTGCCGCTACATTGTCTGACCCAGGTATGTGTTGTGCAGACAGAAAAATATCTCTGTCTATACACCAAGACCAAATATCCATGGCCAGATTGTTCAGACTTTCAGATGTCATACCACCCATTTCATTTAAAAAATAAACTGTAGTTACATTATCAGATCTTATACCAACATGAATACCATGTTTCTTGTCAAAAAATGACTTCAGGGATAGAAAAACTGCTAAAAGTTTTAAATAATTAATGTGATGAAAAGATTCTTCCACAGACCATCTACCACCCGTAGTTTGGCCACTGAAATTTGATCCCCATCCTTCCAATGAGGCATCACACTCTAACCAACAGTCAACTGGGTTAGGCCTGATAGGTTTACCATTTAATTTTCTAATATTTGAAATCCACCACTTAATATTTTGCACAGATAATTGTGAAAGTCTGAATTTGCAAACATAATTATCATTTGAAGATTTCAAAACATCAATTTTTTGCTTTTCTAAATTTCTGTAATGCAATTTACCAAAATTTACGGCATTAAAAGCATGAACAACTAAACCTGTAAATCAAGCAAAAGTTCTGACAGTAATCTCCCTTTTTCTAAGAATAATGTTACCAAGTGTAACAATTTTTTCAACTTTTTCCTCTGTCAAAAAGACTTTAAAACTAACAGTATCAATAATCAGACCAAAAAATACTAATTTCTTGGTAGGTACTAAACTTGATTTCTTGTAATTGATACTGTAACCTAATGCATCAAGTTTTTGTTCAATGATGTGCGTTTCTCTTAAGACTTTCATAATAATGTTGATTCATAATAAGAGAATCATCTATGTAATAAATACATCTAATACCTAGCTGTCTAAAGAATGCATATACTGGTTTTAAAATCTTAGTAAAAATTCTAGGAGCAGATGAAATTCCAAAGCAAAGACATTTGAATTCAAACAGTGTGTCTCTCCATGTAAAGCGGAGAAATTTTGTAAAATCTTTGTGAATACTAATGCTAAAGTATGCATCCGTCAAATCAATAGAAGTCAAATAATCATCTTTTTGAATAAGATCCAAAGCAAAATTTATGTTTTCTTGCTTAAAATGCTCATAATGTATAAATTAATTTAATTTGGTCAAATTCAGAACTGGTCTCAAAGAACCATCCTTTTTTGGAACTACAAAAATGTTTGAAATGAACTGATTTAACTCAGGCTCACATTTTTTAATAACACCCTTATTCAAGAGCTTTTCAATTTCTAAATCTATAAGATTTGCTTTTTCACCAGTAAAGCTTATTTCATTTGGAACAAATGTCTGAACTGGAATTTCATCGAATTCTACTTTGTAACCCCATTTAATTGTATCTAATTATTTGAGGTTAAAGTTTGCCATTAAGAAAATACTAATTTTCTCACCTTCTTTACTTTCTCTGGGGGTCCTGGTTTTGTTTTTGGTAATACCCTCTCCTGGGGAATCCTCTGTTGCCCCTTCCTCTTGGTGGGACAGGTTTGGACCTTGTCCATCCTGGCCAATTGCCTTGGTCCAACTCCTGGGCATAACCCTGGTTCTGCCAGTTCTGACCTGGCCAGTTTCCTTGCCAATTGCCCTGCCACGGCCTTTTGAATTTAAACCTCTGCAGCCAGATTTAAACCTAGGATTGCCAATGGGCATCTTACTAGAATCATCCAAATCCTTCAACTTTTTCATACAATCTGTTCCAAATATAACATCTGTAATTTCTACATCATTGTTACAGATAGGTTGAAACTTATCATTTATAAATGGTCTTAAATTAGCACGTCTCCTTAGAGAAAGACTATTGATACCATGGCCCAATAAAGTGATAGCATCAGAGAATAATGCCTTAGATTTACCAAGGCTTGAAGTGGTCTTTTCTTTAATGCACTCATTAGCAAGCTGAATAACTGGGATTAAACCAGAAATTAAAGATTTTTGAATGTCTTGCAAGGCTAAATCCTGAGCATGACTAAACTTGCATATTTCTCGCCAAATCTCAATATTCACTTTTGGCGTTTTTAAGAATTTACAATTATCAGGGCGAAGATATTTCTCATGAATACTTTTGATGCTATCTTTGCTAGACCTAACAGTCATAACAGCGTTGACTGCATTAGCAAGCCCTGAACTAATTTTAGGGGATGTTTTTTCATCAACCTGTAGTTGGGGAATATCCCAATTCTTAACAACTTCAGTACCACTGACAAGAGGGGTGGTGCTAGCAATATCACTTGGAGGAGCATTGAATGCTTCCTGAAAAGACACCGCAGGATTGAAAGAGCCACTACTATCATGGCAATCCAGATTTTGCATATCATCAAAATAATCAAAACTAAAGTCATCAACAACTTCATTCTCATCGAGATGAGGTTCTAAAGATAGAATTGGGCGACCTGTCACCATTGTCACTAATATCTGAAGTGGCAGTATTAACAGGTTTGTTACTTTTAGATTTTAAAACATTTTGAACCATGTTAGACAAATTTTTCACCTGATTCTTTAGTTCTGCCACTTCATCAGTTTTAGATATTTTAGCAGGTTTACTAACTGCTTTGGAATTAGATTTTCTTTTGACAGGCTGCTTGTCGCCAGTCTTAGCTTTGCTATAGGTAGAACCTTTAATAACACGTAGTTTTACTTGTTCCACGGTTTTACCACTTCTCGTCTTTGTACCTTCATCTTTAGACGATTTTTTATTTGTATCCTCTGACAGTATATTATCAATATCGGCCGAGTCAAACTCGTTGCCGCTGCATTCTTCGTCCATCAGGGCTTTCAATAGAAGCCGGTAGCCGGCGATTTTCGCCGTTTATTTAGAGAAAGACCGCCGGCTATTTTGTTGAAAAAAAAAGTTGAAATTCTATATCAATGATGTCAATATTGTTGTCATGTTTCGATA
This sequence comes from Gigantidas platifrons, assembly GCA_002080005.1. NCBI lineage: Eukaryota > Metazoa > Mollusca > Bivalvia > Mytilida > Modiolidae > Gigantidas > Gigantidas platifrons. The sequence continues at coordinate 252,330 of MJUT01023511.1, forward strand.
ATAAATCTATATTTACGGCACTTTATTTATATATTTTTTTGCTTCCTGGAATAACAGTTTTCCGATATACTGTTTAATACGCGTTTTTTCATTGGTCGAGAGATTTGTTCAGGACTAGTACTGTATCCCAGAGATTCTCAAACAAATCCGGTAAAAATAAATTTGGTCCGGAAAACATTGGTTTCCACCGGACCGACTATTCAGTATAAAATACAGGGTTTGTTGTATAATAGAGCCCTGTTTGATCTCCAATTTGTCCATAATTTATTTTGATTAAAACTAAAGTGAAATGCCAGATCAAAACTCTTTTCTTGTATCATTTCTCTATGCTTTAATGAAGTTCAAGGACATTCACATTGACAAAATTAAAGTCCAGGGCTCGAAATTAACGCTAGCAAGCAGGCAAATTGCTAGTTGAAATTTCAATTTGCCTTAATTTTGCTAGTGAATAAAGTTAGAACTAACAGAATTTTGCTAGTTGTAAAAAATTATGTGTTCAGAATAGTATCTGAACTATGACAAACGTGTAAATTTGTTTTCTCGTATGATCGGTAAAGATCACATTGACTTCATAAAAAAGGACGGTATAGTTACGTATTTGTCCGAGAAATACGAATATTTACGTCTCTGTCCGAGAAATACGAACTTTTGTCTTTGTCTTTGTCTTTGTCTTTGTACAGGTAAGATTCCTCCGGAATTCGGAGCACTCCAATTATGGATAAAATTGATAAAATTGAGCCTGACTTAACGGGCAAATACTTATAGGATACGTATTTACAGTTATGGTAAAAAATATTAAGTTGTAGTTAAAAGTTCACCATTTCCATGTTGTGCAAGTTCGGTTAGTGACATAAAAACGTATTTACATCCAATTCTAAAAAGTATAAAACGTGTACTGTAAAATTGTCGTTTCATAAAAGTATTACAATTAATAGCGTTGTTAAAAGTCCATTCCGCTGTTTAGCTATTCATATTAGTAAAAACGTATATACACACAGCACTAAAAGATAAAAGCGCGGTCATAATTTGTACAAATGTTCTTTCCTTCATGCACTCTTCGATTACAGCAATTCATCCGACGTTGTTAAAATAGTATGACTCATAAAAGATAAAATCATCATTTAAATATGCTTATAACCAGTTAAAATGTAAAACGATCTCTTTAACGAATGGATCGGATGCTGGACACAGTAAGAGGATAAAATATGCTATTAGCCGACTTATATAAGTTTGATCAGTACCGCAAATACAGTTCTAGAAAAATGCACTATTAGCTATTGACTATCTGCCTTTCTACATAATGTTCTTAAGTATTTCAGTTCTCTTTCGATGTAACTCAAAGCAGTAGTGTTGCGTGGCTCTTTCAATTTGCACTAAATCCTGGTTCGTATATGGAATCAGCTGGTTTATTTTATATGAGGTGCAATCCAAGATGATTTGCATAAGCAGCCCATTTTGTTCAAGAGTCTGTGTACCACCCCCCCTTGCCTCTTCCAGAGTTTCATATAGTTTTGTCATTTGTGTTTTTCTGCTCTCTATCTTCTTCTTCTTCCCCACATAGTTTACAGATCGGTGATATTTTATTACGACTGCACTTAGCATGGTGGTATTGTAGCATATAAGTATCAGTAATTAGACGTAATTTGATTTCTGCTTTTTGTATGTCATACTTTCGATTTTTTACACTTCGTAGTATGTTATGTGGAGTTCCTAATGGATTTTGCTGGATTTCTAGATATTCTAATGTAGATTTTGTTTGCTTTTCGTTTGTCCATTTATTGTACCAATAGCTACCAATGGCCTTTTTCATTTCATTTTTCCATTGCCGTTTGTTTGGAGGATTTTCAAGTATTTCTTCTGGAGGTGGGAGATTATATTTTTGGAGTGTATTCCTGATTCTACATATGAATAGTTTGAGTTTTCCATTTCCCATACGAGTATTTCTTTTTCAATGGATGAGTCTAGCCTGGCTAAGGTGGTAAACAATATCATTGCATTTTTGTCCAGCGTTGTCTCTATTGGTTCTGCCCCTATTAGTATATATATAGCTACTGCTGCAGTTCGCTCTGGAAGGCATTGAAATTGTCTGCAGGTTGCCCTTTGAAGCTGATCTAATTTCTTCGTGTCTAATGATGTACATGCCTGGATTTCTAGCCCATATAAAAACCGTGGGACAGCGTATGTATTCCAGATTTTTAGTAGAACTATTGGGGACATTCCTGATCTTGCCTGCAGTCCTGGTCCAAGTAGGGCATACTGGTTCCCGATTTTTAAAATAACATCTGGTTGTAATTTTTACAGTTCAAGTTACCAGTCGAAATGTCAAAAAGAAGAAAAGTTTTCTGATCACGATCGCGACGTTACAAAAATTACGAAATTCTTTCGCCAAGTTTCAGGTAGATTTATAATTGTGATTATAGTGTTTACAGTGATTAAGAGGAAATAATCGTGAAAATCGTTGTGTGACAGCTGACACTATCGTATGAACGCAGCCTGTCTGCTTGCAAGAATGGCAAGATTACGATTTTCGTTTCTCTAACTTTGGCCTAGCTAGAGTCTAGAGTAAATCAATTATCGTGTTTTTAACAGAAGTGATCTCATAATTTTATTCAAATAATTATTATTGCTCTGTTTCCAGCTTGATTACCTCTAACTCATCTCTTTTATACAATTTTCACACGAAAAAAAGCAAAGAAAAAAAAAAGTAACAGACAGGCATATTTATTTCCTTTACTGGCTTTACAATCATTATTCTGTCACATTACATAATGAAAGATAAAACAGACAAGCCATTCATTAGTTATTATCTTGGTAATAATTATATAATTATTTGAGATGAGAAAAGTTCAGTAAATGCACAGTGATGCAGCATACCCACAGCTTTTTTTCATTTCAAGGTACATGTACCCCAACTCCACCAATATGGGGGTACATGGAATTTTTTGAGGGTACAGTGTGTGGCTCTTTATATTACTGTCCAATAAAACATTGTTTAAAACACTATGTTTTCATATGATATGGCCATTCCCCATGAAATATTAATGCGCATTTGTTCATATCGGGTACATGTTTCTTTTAAGAAATAAATCATGGAAGCCAGAATGTCCGGGAGCAATTTACTTAATGGTCAAGGACGCCTTTCACAATGCGATATAGTCAGAGACAGTGAATTGCTTAATCTAATAAAACACATAAAACCTTAGTCTTATTGTTACATATTTCAATGAAAATAACATACATTTTTTGTTAAATTTGGTTGCTAGTCAGGTCAGTCTGTTTGCTAGTAGATTTTTATTTAACTAGCAAAGTTTTGCTTGTGGTGAAAAAAGTTAATTTCTAGCCCTGAAGTCGCAATCTCAGAAATGCTTTAATGAACGAAAATATCAATATTTGAAATTATAAGTACAATGCCTTCCCGGGAAAGACGTTTGAAAGAAAATGCAAAGAAAGTGGCAAAGGAAAACAAAAGTTTGACATCGTATTTTTCAACTTCGTAAGTTGATAAAAAAAAAATGAGTCATTTCCCTTTGTTATATATATACTTGAAACAAACCAAAATTAACAAAATCTAAATATGCCATTTACAATATTTTATTATCAAACACAATAAAACCACTTAAGTTTAATCTGAAATAAAAACCTGTCTTCTTAAACTGAAACAGACAATATTTAGCAACAACCAGTTCTATACATTACCTGTAGTAATAACACACATGCGTAAATAGACATCCATTACATGTACTTTTCTTCCTTCTATATTGACGTCCAGGTTTGGACCACCAAGTATATAACTTGTACTTATATGCACCTTATTTACACCCACAATATCGAATAATTAAAAATTTCGGATAAAAGGTAAAAATAAACCAGCATGGTTGTTGTATCCAATATTACAGATATTTTGACAAATTTTACAGTTATACCAGTGTTGTGGACAATACTGGTATAAATTGACACATAATTTGCATAAGATCAATTATATCAAATTTTGTTCTACTTTGGGTTATTGTTTCCTTTTTTCTAGACAACATTCTTTATTCTTAGTAGAAACCAAAATGAAGCAAATGAACCACAGATTAACAGCTATATCATGGTACTTTATAGAGCAAGTCATGAAATATTTTAAGTAACATAAGAAAATTACCTTTAGACATTTTGGGAATAAATTTTTATCAGGGAGTAGACATTTTGGGAAAAAAAAATGTCTAATTAACCAAAATTGACCTGTAGACATTTTGGGATGACACCAGATTAACACATTAAAGAGAAAATTAATTGATTCAGACCCCCCCTGACATATTGCCCTTTTATTCACAGGTCGCACGCATAAAATTGCCCCTTTTCAGTTTTGCAACCTGCCCTTCTTAAATCCTAGCTAGAACACTGACAAGAATCACTCTGGACCGGACAGTCAAAAATTATCGGAGGCGCATATCAATTTGGCACCAAATTTAAACATGTCTTTTGTGCAAAATACGATAGAGGACTTGATTTAGGCTTTTGGTAAGTATTGAAACCTTTGAAATGGACAAATATTACAAGCTTTTTCCTGATTAAGACAAATGGTTGAAAAGATCCACTACAATTTGTATTTATCTGTGAATATAAATAAAATACTTCGCTTTATTAAAAAAAACAAAAAATTCCACAAAATGTTTACTTCAAAGCAGACTTGTTTTAACAAACAATGTTCAGAAAAATATTAATATATACAGTTAGTTTGCATTACTAAAACGAGAAATGGAATATTGGTAGCCCTTGGTTAAAAGCACCCACTGCAGGAAAATCTTGATATTTTTTCGGTCCTGTGAAATTCTTTATTGAGCTTACTGATATTGCAGCTCTCCACAGTTGTTGATGGATATAAAAAACAATGTTTTCTGGAGCCTCCAGGGGGCTTTGCCTCCTGGACCCCCTAAAAGGGCACTGCCTTTGACCTGTTGGTAGCCTTTAGTGGCCCCCAAACCCCCGGCCGAAAAATGTCGGCACATTTCTCCACCTACTTTTTGGAAATAGCCTGCTACTTCAAAACTTATTGAAAGCCCTGTCCATGATACTCAAAATGTCATCATCTGCCATCAATGAAAATAATTATTCCTGTCAAAGACATGGAAATAAAAGAGTATTAAATGTTTATAACCCAGCTATGCTGTAGGATAAAAAACGTGTGTAAATACACAGCCACAGGTAAACACGCACCTACAAAATGCGAAATAATCAAACAACAAATTTAATCACCTACAATCGGTGCAAAAAAACTCAGGTAACAAAAATACTCAGGTAACAAAAATACTTGCACGAAGTAATAAACAATTTTGAGGTGCTGCTTCAAACGCAAGCACAGCTCACCGTCTCGAAAAATGAATGACTTTACACAGGTAACTTGTGGTTATATACCTACTACGTAGGTCAAGGTCGTACTTATTTTTAGTTCTTTAAAAAAGAACATGCTATATACATTTCACCGTTTCCGGAGAATGACAGCTATGTGATAACCTTCGCAGTAGCCGAAGGCGATATGATAAAGAATAAAAATCGAGAAAGCATCAGAGAAGCAACAGCCGAGTTGCAAGTCAAAATCATTTGGTCTTGTGATCATAAATATATATGGTTTAGGGGTGGGGATCTCAACCATTAAAAAGTTCACTTCGGGTAGGGGGTGGGGTATGATCCCCCGGGGCCTGAGCTATAAGGCATTTAATTTGCCTAGTTACCCTGATCATAAATATATATGGTTTAAGGGTGGGGATCTCAACCATTAAAAAGTTCACTTCAGGTAGGGAGTGGGGTATGACACCCCCAGGGCCTGAGCTATAAGGCATTTAATTTGCCTAGTCACCCTGATCATAAATATATATGGTTTAGGGGTGGGGATCTCAACCATTAAAAAGTTCACTTCAGGTAGGGGGTGGGGTATGACC
>MJUT01023511.1:258586-275063 GCA_002080005.1 Gigantidas platifrons
GTTCACTTCAGGTAGGGGGTGGGGTATGACCCCGGGGCCTGAGCTATAATGCATTTAATTTGCCTAGTCACCCTGATCATAAATATATATGGTTTAGGGTGGGGATCTCGGTCACATTTTTAAAACAGATTCCCCAGCGGGGTGGGGCTGAGCCCCGGGGATAAAAAATGCTTAATGCACAACTTCACATTGGCATCTCCACCCATACCACATATTAAGTTTGTATCTTGTGTAGTTTCAGAGAAATGTGTAATTCTCAAAATATGTACTTTTTCTATAAAAAACCATGATTTTACAAGAAAAAAACAATAGATTAATCTGAATTTCGAACTCGCTCTACATAATAGTGTAATAATGCTTCCTACCAAAAATTATGTTGATCAGCCAAAAACTAAGAGTGCTATCGCGTTAACGAAGATAATTCTCAAAATATGTACTTTTTCTATAAAAAACCATGATTTTACAAGAAAAAAACAAAAGATTAATCTGAATTTCGAACTCACTCTAAATAATAGTGTAATAATGCTTCCTACCAAAAATTATGTTGATCGGCCAAAAACTAAGAGCGCTCTCGCGTTAACGAAGATATCCATACGCCCGCCCGCCCGTACACTCGCCTTTCGCCAAAACATAAGCCGACTGCAACTTCGTTGCAACTCGGCTAAAAAGGCAATTCTAACATGACCTCACTGTTTCCCTTTGTTAAAAAAAACCAGAATTATTTCTTCGTATTATCTCATTAGCACATGCGCCGATGAATGTGACTGACGTTTCCATTGGCAGCATAAATTGTGACCCGAATAATGCCGATAGAGCGCACAGTATTATTCGAGTTACATAAATTGTGTGCAACATTTTCCACAAGCATATGTATAAATTACCGTCTTCCAATCAAAGTATACTACCGACGTACTCTTAGACATATCAGAATCGAAATAAATCATGGAAGCCAGAATGTGTTTTGAGTTTTAACATGGATTGGCAGATATTAGTAAATTTTATCCCTCGCTTCTGGCTCTGGATAAAATACTTATATCCGCCAATCCATGTTAAAACTCCCAACACATTCTGGATTCCATGATTTATTTCTTAATTAATTGCATGAAAAATAATTTGCCTGTTATTTGTCACCATACACATTGTTTTCAGGAAGGATATTTTCCACTTTGTTAGATAAAGGATATTTTCTACTTTGTTAGATATTTTAAAAATGTCATTTCAACAACTTTAAGAATGGCAGTGATCATATAATTGTTAAATATTCATTATGTAGTCATACTAGGGGAGATATATTTTGTACATTTTTTTAAAGACAATAAAGATAAATATGTAGTAAAGGGTGGAATCTATGACTATTGTGAATAAAGCGAAAATCAGGTACCCGTAAAAAAATCCACTTAATATATGGTAGTTCTAAATAATCAAAGCGCGAAAGTGCTGATATACGGTTTTGCCTTGAAACTTTATATTAGCTGTGATTCCAAGAATGGATGATTTCCAAATAAGCAGACATTCCATACTAACATACATCACCAACTTTAATGCTGCAGAGAAGTGATAGTGTAGCTCTTTATGCATCTCAGACATGCTTGGGCTTTTTATTTTGCAGTGTTAAGTATATATGAGGAACATAACATGTCCAACATACTTCGTGATGAATCATTTGATCAATAATTGGTAACCAGTCCATGTATTCAGGGTGTCAACTTAACTGTGTCAATGAGGTCAAGGTTATATGTTATATTATGACTGGCATGTACTATACTAAATCAACCATCATAGCAAATATCTCAAACTTCTCAATAAAATGTTCACTCAAATGTTGAATGGGTTAAGAGCCAGGTGACAGAGATCTTACTGACAAGATGAACCACTAAATGTCATTAACTTGGTATAAGCCATAACTCTGGTAAGTATGACATCACAGTATTTGACATCTTTTATTATGGCTATATCCAACATGTCCAAGTGCTCATGTGTTTACTATTGACCAATCAAATTAAAACTGCCCCTATATGTCACTGCATGCAGCTCCATTCTATTTTCTGTTTTTACGACCTCTTCTGACTTTATTATTTAATGCTTTCCAAATCAAGGTAGCTATAATTTAATTGGTCAATGTCATATGCGACTAGAACTTGAAAAGATGCTTTAATGTGTAATTGGTCTTCTTTTTTACAAGGAAACTTATGTCTTACTAATATAGATTTTGACTCCTGATGTTGAAATGAAGCCCAATGCAATACTAGTACTGTGGCCACGCCACAAAAGAATACTTCTGTGGCCCAATTTGACAACATAATGCAGCAAAGTCTGATTATCCCTTCTTCATGCAATACCATAATTATGCACAGGTTGATTGGATTTACTTCCTTTGGTTAAAGTTTCATTGACATCTTACAAACCACAGAGGAGTAGATTTTCTTACAATGTCTTCTACATAGGTCAACATGAAAGTACCCTCAAGTCCAATTATCTCCCCCTTGATTATGCAGGTACGTAATTATTTTTCTTCATGCACATTTTCATATGGTTTACTACCTTTGTTAAAGTTTCATTGAATCAAACAAACCATATAGGGGACCGACCATTTAACTTGCAGGGGGGGGGGGTTTATGGGGTTTTTTTCCGTTCAGAAATTATTTTTTCGGACAAGACGAGAGTTAGAATATTTATTTTTTTTTGTCGCGCAAAGCGCGAAATTATTTCCAGAATTTAACATTAGGTTATATGACAAAAGCTCTGAATCGGATTTTTTTTTTTTTCCTCCACCAAAATCAGAATATTTTTTAAACCAACATTGGGAATCAGAATATTTTTTTACGAAAAAACCACAGGCACTTGTCTCAAAAAAAATTACCCCCCTATTCCTGTTATGTAAAGGAATAGGGGGGTAATTTTTTTTGAGACAAGTGCCTGTGGAAAAAACTATAAACCCCCTTCAAGTTAAATGGTCGTTCCCTAAGAGGTGATTTGCTTTTGAGGTCTCCAACACAGAACAACAACAAAAAATATCAATAAGTCCAATTATCTACCCTTAATTATGCTAGATCTTACTTATATTTCATCATGCACTTTTCATATGGTGTTCTATCTTTGATTAATGTTTGTCAACAAACCCACGCGAAAATAATAGATTAAATTACTATGCCAGTAACTGTTCGCATCTTTGTAAAGGCTTAAAGAGCGTCCTACGTCAATGCCACGTTTTTCATTATTTCTGTTATGCTGATTCTGTTCTAAAAATTAAACTAATTAGAACTGATTCCATAAATTTTCGCACCATCACTGTGAACTATTTCGTTTACTGTCGTACTTCGGTCGTATATGGCGGGAAATAATTAATGAGCTTATAAGGGGAATCCCATTACAAGGAAAGGACATAAATACTTTATTTACACAATAATTGATACTCAAAGCGCTACAAAAATCAAGCATTATTATACAATGTAAAAAAAAATGAAAACGGAACATACACAACTAGATCTATCGTAAAATTGAATGTAGGACAAGTCGTTAATTTACGTTACATGTCGGAATATTTTTATGAATGAAAACTAGCGTAACAATACTAGAGGCTCCTAGGAGCCTGTAATCGCTCACCTGGCTCAAAGTTGGCCCAGCAGTTTCAGAGGAGATAATTTTTAAGTGAATTTTGGCGAATCTTCTATTTTTAGCAATGGCCACCATCTTCTTTGGCAGGCGGGGTTGTCGGATAAAATTCTGAAGGTAGACCATCTAAAGACCATTTCACCATGGTTTGGGCCCATTTGACCCAGCGGTTTCAGAGGAGATAATTTTAAAGTGATTTTTTGCCAAATTTTCTATTTTTAGTAATGGCGGACATCTTGGCTGGCAGCCGGGTCGTCGGACAGAATTCTGAAAGGGGATCACCTAAAGACCATTCCACCATAGTTTGGCCCCAATTGGCCCTGTAGTTTCAGAGGAGATAATTTGTAAGTGATTTTTGGCCGAATTTTCTATTTTTAGTAACGGCGGCTAACTTGGTTGGCGGCCGAGGTCGTCGGACACAATTCTCAAAGAGGACCATCTGAAGACCATTCCACTATAGTTTGGGCCCAATTGGCCCAGCAGTTTCAGAGAAGATAATTTTTAAGTGATTTTTTGATGAATTTTCTATTTTTAGTAATGGCAGCCATCTTGGTAGGCAGGGGAGATTGTCGGACACAATTCTGAAAGGGGACCACCCAAGGACCATTCCACCAAAATGTTGTTCAAATTGGCCCAGTAGTTTTAGAGGAGTTGATTAAAATGCAAAAAGTTAACGACAGACGGACGCCGGACGAAGGACGCCCAGTGATAGCAATAGCTCACATGACCCTTCAGGTCAGGTGAACTAACAAGCAACAGAAACAATATAAATATCGGCATTTTAATCCTCCTGACAATTTGTCATAGTTAAATATTTACCATCTGAGACACGATAAGCTATCTTAAAATCTGCAAAAGTAGTAACATTCAAAGTGTAGTGTTATCTAACAAGCACCAGATCTATATTTTGATGAGCCATCTCTGTCTCAACAGGTGATAAGATCATGACGGTTGTCATGTAAACAAACAAAAATGGCCAAAAGGCCACAAGTAAATACGGTTTTGCAAAACTGTATAAAAACAGAAAAATCTAATGGTCCAAACAAAGTTTTGCTGGTCTTTGGCATGAGGACCGGTGCTCATCATAAGGACTGTACATAATTTATATTATGAAGAATTGTGACATTTTGAAGTGGATTCACAAAAATACTATCTTTGAAGTTGGGTACAATGTTAATGAACCATTCCAGCCAAGTTTTGATGTTTTCATTGGTCTAGTTGTTTCAGAAGTTAGACTTTCAAAATATTTTTTACCAATGTCTTAAAAACTGAGTACAGTCAAACCTGTCCATACAATCACCTCTATTAAGCAGTCACCTGTATTAAAGGTCACCTTTTTCTTGTCCTGTCATAGGAATATTCATATGAATTGAACCTCTTTTAAGGATACCTGTCTTATAAGGCCACTTTTTCATTGTCCCAATGTTGACCTCTTAACCCTAGCCATGCGGGTCCCGTCATATGACAGTTTTGAAATTGTCGTTCTCAGTGCGGATACCGTCATATGACGGTTTGTACCTGGAATTTGATCACCTCGTTTCAGAGGCTTACAGAGTTGAAATAAAGACTTGAAATGAATCTCTGAACAATAAAAGTTGTGGACTGAATGTTAGTCCCTTGAAATTACTGAGTGTAACACATCCAGAAAGCTTTATATTTTATTTTTAAACAAAGGTAAATAAACATCGTGACGTAACGAGTCTAAAAATATGCGTGGGAATTCTGTTTAATTATTTGCTGTTCTTCGTAAATTATAGTCCATGATATGATTAATATAGATAAAAAAGGGTTCCTTTTTTATTATTACAGCTTCGAATAAAGTAAAATATTTGACTGCATTAAAATAATTGCAAATAAGTACGAGCACACCATATTTTTATTCCCGCGGAGATATCCCGCCTTTCATTGGTTGTCTAAAAATAGTTTATTTATTAATTATGGATACAATTTTATTATTAATTATCCCAAAATTTAATTATTCTTAAGAATCTAAAAATGTGTTATTTGGAAACCGATTTCTCTTTTAAAAAGAGCACTGAATGCCGCTTTCGTTTCATGGTAAAATCGGGGGGGGGGGGCTAAACTTTTTCCTTGTGCTGATGAGATCGACAACATGGCTTCTGGTAATGACCAAACTATTCATGGAATATTTGCTGATAATGACAATGTAAATGAAGATGGATTTGAAGGTTTTGGCCCTGATGATATTTATATTGATTTGAATAATGAAAACTCTAGGACAGACTTATTTGACTCTGAAAAATGGGGTGTAGGCAACAGACAGGACCAGGAACCTTTACCTTTTCCACAGATCCTTGAAAAAGAGTTCCATTACCAGAAACCACAACAGTTTCTGATTATTTTAACATATTTATGAAAATATGGGTATATTTTGGTAAAAAGTCACAACGGTGTCACAGCCATGCTACAACAACTCCAATGGCAGTCACTACAAAGCAGATGAGCATATGCTCAGACAGTGATGATGTACCGCATAGTGTAAAACCTTGTTGATATACCAGCGGAACACCACCTAAAACACACCTCTCTTCGAACCAGTGGCCATTCACTACGATTCCTGGTACCACACACAAGAACTACAGTGTACAGAACATCATTCTTCCCACAAACCATACGCCTCTGGAACCAACTACCTGGAAGTGTGGTGAAAGCAGACACCCTAGACAGCTTCAAGGCTCAGCTGTCTAGGGCAACTCTCATCTAAATTTTCAACTGTTTTTATCTTTTTAACCTGCACTGTACATAGACATCACCCCCCACCCAAAAGTGCAAGAATACTTTATTGGTTATGCACTATACCCGAAAGAAGAAGATGACGACTTTGAAGAGATTGCTACTGAGACAAATCGGTATGCTGAACAATATTTTGAAAATAATCAAAACCGTGGCACATTTTCAAGATTTAGAAAATGGCAAAACACTTGTGCATCAGAAATAAAAGTCTACATTGCACTTATTCTGGCTATGGGGATAATTTCATAATCTGACATCAATGAATACTGGAGCACAAACGCGGTAACCTCCATTCCATTTTTTCCAGCAACTATGTCAAGATATCGTCTTCTGTTAACTACGTCATTTCTTCATCTGGCAAATAATGATGACTTCATTCCCTGTGAAAACCCTGGACATAATTATATAACCCACTATTTAAACTCGGACCTATTTTCAAACTATGATATCTCGTTTCAAATCTGCCTACACCTCCCATCAAAACATTTCATTAGACGAAGGAATGATTCCTTGGAAAGGGAACTTATCTTTTCGTGTTAACAGTCCTGATAAACATGTGAAATATGATATAAAGGCATACATGTTGGTGTATATGGTTTCAGATTCTTCCAATGGCTATGTTTCAAAATTTAAACTGTACAACACATTGGAAAGTCTTTAATGGGGCCACGTATGATCTAGCCATGGACATGATGGGAGGTAACTGGTTTCTTTAACAAAGGTTATAGTCTGTATTGTGATAATTACTATACATCACCACAACTCTTTTGGGATCTATTTCAATTGGGAACATATTCGGCAAAATTGTTGGGGGATACCTCAAACATTAAAAGACAACCAACTCCGAAATCGTGGTGATATATTCGTTATGAAAAATGGTCCATTAGAATGTTACAAATATCTTGATAGCAAACCAGTTTATATGCTTTCAACAAAACATGGGTCTAGTCTATAAACAACTTCCAGAAGAAATCCAATTACAAATGAAATTATTCATAAACCAAATGTAGTTACAAATTATTATAAGTACATGGGTGGGGTTGGTAGATCTGACCAAATGATTTCTTACACAAACAATGTAGTCAAATCATTCAAGTGGTGGAAAAATGAATTTTAGGAAATAATACCCTTGGTTGGTTTGGTTTGGTTTGTGGTGTTAGATGCCACTTTCAACAATATTTCAGTAATATCGTGGCGGTCAGTTTTATTGATGGAGGGTACCGGGAGAAAACCACCAACCTGTCGCAAGCTACAGACAAACTTTACCACATAATCATAATGTTGTATCGAGTACACCTCACCATGAACAGGGTTCAAACTCACAACAGTGGGTGGTGATAGGCATACCATACGTTCACGACCACCCCTTCTAAAAATGTGGTTTATGGTGTTTAACGCCACTTTCAACAATATTTCAGCTATATCATGGCGCATACCTGTTAACCCTCCCGCATTTCGCGGGAGACTCCCGCGCGGGAGACTAAAAACTCCCGCTTTGAAATACTTCTCCCACATTATCTCCCGCGACCATAAATTTGATTAAAATCGAAAAGTTGGACGTTTTTATCAGCTGGGTCATTAAAACGTTTGCGTGAATCAGCCGATTGTTACTCGGAATTCTCTCGGTTTTTACTAGAAACGCCAACAATTTAAGTTGTTTACAATATCTAATGGATAACTACACGAATCAAAGTTGTGGAAAAAGAAAATTTGAAGGCGAGTATAGTTCAATTACTTGCTTAAATACGAAAAAAACTTTAAAAAAAAAAAATACAGTTCAACTATGTCACAATCAAGGAGACGTTGGAATTCAGGACCTAGCACCCATTCTTCAAAGAAGAAGAAACATTATTACAAATTCTTGGAGGACTGGACAAAATTATACGATTGGGTGCAGCCTACTTTGAAGATCTTTAGGGAATGATATGGCATTTTGCAAACTTTGTTTGACAAATTTTAGTGTCAGCCATGGTGGTGTATATAATATTAAAAGACATGCTAATGGAGATTCACACAAAAAAAGCAGTTGCTTCAACAAGGAAATCAACCAATCTTAAAAATGCAGACCCAGAGAGAATTATTTCTATGTTAAAAAAAATCCAGACAGATACGAGACCTGAGTTGAACAATGACACACTTTGTTCTTTATTATGTGCAAAGCAAAATCAAAACTTGTTGTGTTATGAGTACGAACCAAGTGATTCTGTTCTAAGATCAGCAAAACAAGCTGTATTGTCCTACCAAAGTGGTTTGAAGTAATGTTGCTCAGCAACAACAATAAAAGTTGTACAGTAAATTTTGTTTGCTTTAATCTAAAAATTTTAGTGTGAAAAAGTTCGTCACGCAAAATCTCCCACATTAAATAGTTGGAATGTGGGAGATCTCCCACATACACAATCTCTGAGGTTAACAGGTATGATGGTGGTCAGCTTTATTGGTGGAGGAAACCAGAGTAACCGGAGGATACCAACGACCTGTCGCAAGTCACTGACAAACTTTATCACATAATGTTGTATCAAATGAATTTTGAATTTGAATTTTTTGTGTTTAATGCCACTTTCAGCAATATTTCAGCTATATCATGGTGACACAGGTAGTTGTAAATCCAACTACCATACGATCATGGGCATGACGGCCCCCAAAAATTAGAAAAATGCAAATCGAACAAATTGATAATAAATGTTCTATAAATGAGACTATAACTAATATAACCACATAATTCCAATTAATGTAAATGGAAATTATGATGTTGTCAACAAATAAGGGTATTCCGGTAATAACAAAATTACTGAACACAAAGGCACTGGTATGAAGGGAAAGGCATAAATCCATCGTCTATAAACAGACCAAATCGAAAATCCACAAGCAGGAAACTGTAATGGCGCTGACTTGGTACAGGCTTTTCCAATGGAAAAGGTGGGTTGAATTGGTTTTTTCCTTGCCAAACCTCCTGCTTCCAATATGTTTATAAGGTTTCAGTTGTAACAATGAAGAGTAGTATTATCAACATTACAAGTATGACATAGGTCAATGTCCTAATGACGCTAATTTAAACGGTTACCAAAGGAAAAATCTTGCCTATTAGTTTCTTAAATGTATCTAATAAAATACTTGCTCATTGTCATATATATATTTATGTATATACCTTCAAAAACTATTACATATAAAAATCTTCAGTACATTGTAAATGCAATTAGTGCACTAATTATCTCTTTCATTGCAAAGAAAAAAATAAACTAGAGGTGAGACAATTATAGAAATAAAAGTTACACCAACCCCCATATAGTACCTGTTATATAAGTATCAAACTGATTTTTACACTTGTACTAGTAGTAAGTTGTCTTTCTAGTTTACAAATAATATTGATTATTTCGAGTAAAAGGTTGATAGGAAACAAATATCACAACAAACCTGAAATCATAAAGAAAGTGACATCCGACTCAACTATTCATCTAGTGAGTATTAGAGCCCTACAGTTGATCGAATTAACAGCTTTATATTCCATATACATTTGCATAGCTAAAATTAACTAAATTTTATTTTGGAGCATAACGTCGCGAGCTTTGATGTCATTTTATTCCTGTTGTGAAAATTAAAACAACATTTGATTAGTTAAATGGCTGGTTACACCCGGTAATATGGGTTTTTATGCCCAGGATTTTAACCAATCAAAAGTCGTTATAATTTTCAAGCCAGGGATAATATAAAACATCTGGGTAGAAAATTAATGAAATGTGTAATCAAGCTCTTTAAAACATTTTTTTAACATTCCTGGTGTTTTTTTTAATTCTTGCTTTAAAATAATAAACAAAAATGGGCTAGATTTGAAAAATTTCACCAAAAAAAATTGGGGGAGGGGATATGTTACCATGGCAACCATGATAATAGGTGTAAAACATTTTTTATAACATTCTTGATATTTTTTTCAATTCATGCTTTAAAATAAATGGGCTTTATTTGAACAATATCATTTTTCACAAAAAATGGGGGAGAGGGGGTTTATGTTGCCATGGCAACCATAATAATATGCATAAAGCATTTGTTGAACATTCCTGATATATTTTGTTTAATTCTTGCTTTAAAAATAATTTGAAAAAATGGGCTTGATTTGAAAAATTTTAATTTTTCTCAAAAATTTGGAAAAAAATGTTGCCATAGCAACCATGATAATATGCGTAAAACATTTTTTGAACATTCCTGATAACTTTTTTTAATTCTTGCTTTAAAGCTAATAATAATAAAAAAAAATGGGCTTGATTTGAAAAAAAATCATTTTTCACAAATATTTGGGGGGAAAATATGTTGCCATGGCAACCATGATATGTGTGTAAAACATTTTATGAACATTCCTGATTTTTTTTTTTTATTCTTGCTTTAAAAATAATTCTTAAAAAATGGGATTTATTTGAAAAAATTTCATATTTCACAAAAATCTAGGGGGAAAATATGTTGCCATGGCAACCATGATAAAATGGGTCTCCAAAGTTTTGAAATTTAAAGTATACTCAACTAACATCATTTCCTGTAAATATTGAAGTAATATCTACAAGAATTTTAACTACAGAGCAAAAACAAAAAAAATGCTAAATTTTGTGATATTTCTTCAAAACAATTCAGCATACAGGTAATATCTTGTGTATACAATTCAGCATGGTAGGGGTTAATACAGGTTTGACTGTACTTAATAAAAATACATTTGTACCTGCATTGGATTTGGCTCTCTGTAGAATAAGAAAAGCTTGCTCCGTTGACTTCAAGTAGTCAATAGGCAACTTATCTGACATGTCCTCCAGAAAAGGTGTACATCCACTGTTCACTAGAAGTCTGAGAATTGTTTCTCCCAATGTTCCATTGGATTTCCCAGACTTGACGACGACATGGATGGCAGTATCTCCATTTATATCAAGCATGTCTTTCTTCTCAGTGCTATCAATGTACGTTGACAGCAGGAATTTCAGAAGTTCTATACTCCCTAAAAATAATGACAAACAGATTTTTTTTAAAGACAATCACAATTGAAATAGGTATTACTCAATAGTACAGATAAGCCACTTATTTGCGTATTTACTAAAAAAAATATAACAAAAACCGAATTGAAATAGATACAAAACAAACCATTTATACTAAAAAAGTTACTTGTAAGCAATAAGACAGGTTACTTATTAAGTTTTATGAGTAACCAAATCTTTTTTTCTTCAAAGCATATATGACCATTTTTATCTGTCTTCAAAGACCATTCTTGATTGGTCGAATGCACAGGGACTTGAATCGCTTTCATAGAGGTCACGCGGCCTATATACCCTATATACTAACAAGGGATGTAACAACCAACGTAGCCAAGCCACTACCAGTTCTGTTTCAGGCTTGAAAAAAATATTAAAAAATCACACATTCAAACAATCTTTGTTGACATTCGCTAGCATATTGATTTATCTTTCCGACGAGACATAATTTTTCACAACTGCTTCACTCTAGAAGTCAGTGCACCCCTGCAAACTTGAAACTTTGCTCCAAAATAGGTCACCAACGTTTTGCTCGGACGCAGTCAACGATCTTTACTCAGGGAGTAAAGAGCACAATTGCGGACAATATCCGCATAAATCCTGACTGTCGTAAATACCTATGAACGCCTTCGACTCAACTATCACCAGAACAGTTCACATAGTGCAGACGAAAAGCAGTAACTCACGTTTTTCAGTCCGGTATAACTCTTTTCAAATGTTGGAAGCCATTATTAAAAATACACAGCTTCAAATGAAAATTATCTGTCATCTGATTGGTTAATACTTCTCACGACACGCCCACTTCTGATAACGCTTGAAATATATGCTTTAAAAAAAAATCAGTGAGAATTACGTTTAGAAGTAATTTTATATGATTATAATATACCTAAAAATCATTTACAATATTTTTTATATGTTACGAATAAGTAAAAACACTTACCGTCTCGTGAGAAATATTAACCAATCAGATGACAGATTTCATTTGCTGCTGTGTGTCCCTTTAACAATGGCTTCCAACATTTGAAAAGAGTTATACCGGACTGAAAAATGTGAGTTACTGCTTTTCGTCTGCACTATGTGAACTGTTCTGGTGATAGTTGAGTCGAAGGCGTTCATAGGTATTTACGACAGTCAGGATTTATGCGGATATTGTCCGCAATTGTGCTCTTTACTCTCTGAGTAAAGATCGTTGACTGCGTCCGAGCAAAACGTTGGTGACCTATTTTGGAGCAAAGTTTCAAGTTTGCAGGGGTGCACTGACTTCTAGAGTGAAGCAGTTGTGAAAAATTATGTCTCGTCGGAAAGATAAATCAATATGCTAGCGAATGACAACAAAGATTGTTTGAATGTGTGATTTTTTAATATTTTTTTCAAGCCTGAAACAGAACTGGTAGTGGCTTGGTTACGTTGGTCGTTACATCCCTTGTTAGTATATAGGGTATATAGGCCACGTGACCTCTATGAAAGCGATTCAAGTCCCTGTGGTCGAATGGGTGGTTCCTCAGGATAATGTCCTGTTGTATATAAATTTAAAAACTTCTTATCAATCAAAAGACCATTTGACCAGCTATAGTGAGTATTCTGTACAGAAGAAATCAGATGTGTTTGTACTTTTTTTTAAACAAACTGCTGAAAATAACATGGAGATGTGATAGTACATGGTACAGTGGAACCTGTCTAATCCGACACACCAAGGGACCAGTGAAATGTGTTGGTATGTACTAAGGGGGAAACGATTCATCGTATGTACCGAAATCGAGACTATTTTGGTGACAGTTCGGTTCACTATACGTGGAGGCCGCTTACGATACAAACGATACGATGCTCTTTTTTCTTTTTTAAATTAGTATTGAACTTCCGTTTTCTTCTTTTGGTGATCATTTAATTAATATTTTGAGAAAAGTGAATCAATTAATTTACGATTTTAAAATTAATTAATCAAATATCAAATATTTATAACTTCCGCTAGTACGTAAGCGACCTCATATATAAAAAAAAAAACATGGCAGCACCCATGTCGAGTGAAGGAATAGTTACAGTTTCCAATAAAATGTATCGTGATATGTATCGTAATACATATCAAATATCGCAATGCGCATCGTTTGTGGAAAAAGTGTATCATTACACCCCTAGTATGTACAGAATGTTGATATACTCAAGTTTTATTTTAGAAATACTTTGGGACAATCTATTTTTGTCGGATGTCACAGGATTTCTGCAAACCCAGGTGTCGGATTGCACAAGTTCCACTGTATATACATCAATGCAATTTATTATAGTAATAAAGAAATTAGCTGTTACCTGTCTCTAGAGCCGATTGTACTCCAATATGTATAGCAGCTTTCCCAAAGGTGAACTCCATTTGTTGAAATGAGGCCCCTTTCTTTAGTAAAGCAATAGCTAAATGCATGCCCCAATTAATCTGTTGATGTAACGAGATCTCTCTGAGGAGGTTACCCACAGAGACAAAAGAAAAATCCAGATAAAAAAAAGTTGCAGCAAGTTCCACGTTATCCCCTGAGTATTCCCCAGTCACTAAGTAACTAACACCTTCCCAGACTTTGTTACTGATTAACCTCTGGATTATTTTAGCTTTCGTTGATTTTTCTATAATAGGCACTTTTAGGGGTGGAGCACTTGAACATCCTGAAAAAAAAATTATTCATATATATGATCAATGTTATAATTTTTACCTAATGTTTTCCATAATTATCATCCAACCAGAGGCTCTCAAGAGCCTGTATCGTTCACCTGGTTATAAAAAGAACCAATTGGTCCTATGTAAAAACTAAGTCCTGCAGTGGTAGTCATCTTGGAATTCCGATCAACATAAAAAACACAAAGTTTGTAAAGGACCTTAAAATGATTGATGCACAGTTTAGGTTCAATCAGTGCAATAGCTTCAGAGAAGAAAATATTTCTGTATTTTCCCATATGGTCCTGTGTTAATACTATGACCTGTGGTGGTGGCCATCTTGGATTTCAGATCATCACAAAAACACAAACTTAATAAGAGACCAATCAATGATCATTCATGCAGAGAATAGTAATAATAATAATAATAATAAATTCTTTATTTATGGGTTCATTCAGCTCAGTAGTTTTAAGAAAAAGATTTTTTCTATATTTTCCAATATGGTACTGTGTTAAAACTATGTCCTGCATAGGCAACCATCTTGGATTTCAGATTGACATTAAAAAAACAGTAACTTGGTAAAGGACCCTCCAATGATCATTTATGTACAGTTTGGGTTCAGTCAGTTCATTAGTTTCAGAGAAGAGGAACTTTGAAATTTCAGCCAATTAGAGCACATTATTGGCCCTGGCAGCCATGTTGAATATCAGACTGGAACAAAAAACAGTTAATTTGTAGAGAACCATCCAAAAAACATCCATGTATAGTTTGGATTCAATTAGTTCAGTAGTTTGAGAGAGAAGGATATTTCTATATTTTCCCATATAGTCCTGTGTTAAAAGAATGTCCTGCAGTGGTGGCCATCTTGGATTTCCGACTCACATAAAAAACAGAAACTTGGTAAAGGACTTTCCAATGATCATTCATTTACAGTTTGGGTTCAGTCAGTTCATTAGTTTCAGAGAAGAGGATCTTTGAAATTTCAGCCAATCAGAGCATAATAAGGGTAATAACAAAATTACCGAACACAGAGCAATCTTCCAAAGGGAAATTCAAAACTTATAAATCAATAAACAGACAAAATCAGTCAACAACCGGGAAACTGGAAAACCGCAATGGTCCTGACTTGGTACAGACATTTCTAAAGAAATGGTGGATTGAATCAGATTTTACGGCGCCAACCTCTCGCTTCCATTACGGTTCAAAGGTTCCCGTTGTCACTAAAACAACATTTACAACAATACTGGAAAAAACAGGCAAAATAGCAGTCAAACAGTACCAAACTCAGTATCTAATATATCTCGTGAACCATCACCATCAACTACGAGTCCTTTGAAGTATTTTAATTACGACCGTAAATGTCAAAAGCATTTTTACATCACACATTCACAAAAAATATTTTTGACATTGTAAACCACGTATATCAAATCCTTATCTTTATACATTTTCACTATAAGAAAATGTATCTTTTACTATTGTATCTGCAGAGACAGAATATATTTCGACAAGACCTTGATATCGGAATATAAACTTTTTAAGAGATCGAATAAGGCGAATCTTTTTATAGCCCTGGTCCAGTAGCCTGTTTTTCAGACAAAGATGACGCTTCAAGAAATCAGAATAATTGCTACTGGCTCTTGCATAACGAATCAATTGCGAGATGTAAACACCATATGCAGGAGAAGCTGGTATATTGCTGCACATATTAGGAAAATTTATGATTTTAAAATTGAAGTGGTCTCGTTTATCATAAATTTGAGTACTGAGTTGACCACTGTCGTCAAATTCGAGGTATAAGTCCAAAAATGATGCTGATGAAGCTGTATCTGTGGTCTCTTTAACTTCCAGCTCTGGAGGATATATCAACGGAAGAAATTCTGCAAATCTAGAATTATTGATAGATAAAACGTCATCAATATACCTGTATGTGAAATTAAAGGCTCTAGCTTCATGAATCTTCTTATCTTTAACAAGTTTTTGAAGAAACTCAGACTCATATGAGTATAAAAATAAATCGGCTAGAAGAGGGGCACAATTCGTACTTATTGGTATGCCGACGACCTGCTGAAACAGTGTCCCTCCAAAGGAGACAAATATGTTATCGATGAGGAATTCCAGCATACTGATCACTTGTTCCTCGGAGTAGCATGTTTTACCTTTTTGAATTTTGTTAGAAAAATATGTGAAATTGTAACCTAACACAACAAATTTTGAGCCATCGTTTCTATGACTGACAGCTTTGTGGATTGTTTCTTTTAAGCGGGTTTTTAATTTGTCATGCGGTAGGGTGGTATATAGAGTTGAAAAATCAAAAGTTTTGATGGAGGATACTTGAGAGAAAGATCTTGATTTAAGGTTTTTCAAAATCCACATGTGATTTATGCCACTACGCGAGTAAACAGTTTCACAATATTTCTGTTGTCCCTCTTTTACTGCAGACAGAATCTTTGTCAGGTGAATAGACAATTCTTTT
>MJUT01023511.1:304253-319150 GCA_002080005.1 Gigantidas platifrons
AAAAAAAGATGAAAATGTGAAATTCCCATAGGGTCCAATGTTAAACTAAGTCGAGTCATGGTGGCCATCTTGGATATACGATCGGCACAAAAATAACAATTTTAGTAGAGGACCATCCAGTCATCATTTCTGTAATGTTACAATTCCATCGGCTAAGTAGTTTCTGACAAGAAGATTTTCAAAGTTTCAACCAATCAGAACACATTATTGGCCCTGGCGGCCATGTTGGATTTCCGATCTGCACCAAAATAACAAATTTAGTAGAGGACCTCCCAATGAACATTGCTGCCAAATTTGGTCCAAATCAGTTCAGTGGTTTCAAAGAAGAAGAAGAAAGTATGAAAAGTTTACAGACGCGGACGACGATGACGACGACGGACGCAAAGTGATGACAAAAGCTCACCTGACCCTTTGGATCAGGTGAGCTAAAAATCTTAATCTAAATTCACACCAGACAACTCAACATATCTATTAAACATAGAAAATGGACAAGCGATAGTTTCACCCTTAGCAATCAAAACCTCGTTCCCATTACGATATTGGTCGGTCTTACTTTTGCGAATAAAAAGAAATAAATAATCACACTCAATCTTCACATCACTGCATAAAAGAGAACTGACTTCATCAAAACGTAAAAACCCCGCAAAGCTCAACAAAATCATAGTAAGATCTCTTACAACCAACAAATCATTATTACCTAAGTACATATTACAAAGTTCTAAAAGCATCTCAATTGAAACAGGATCTTTTTACTGTTTCAAAGGACGAACAGCCCTCTTGGCAGATTCTTGCAAAGACACTATATAAGAATTGTTAGTTGGATCGTTCTTATTACACATCCAGTGTTTTCATTTGAAGCCGGGAACCGGCGCATTTCACAGGCTATTGCTATAAAATCCCCGGCTATGAATTTTTCAAGCATGGGTTTAATGTTAAAAAATAAATCCAGTTGTCTTTTCTATTTTAATTGTGTAAGTTTGTCATTTGCCGGCATGTACTCTCGGAGTGAACATGTGATTATATAATTCGGGGATTGAAAACAAGTCTTAGTGTTTGAGGTTGGTTACGATTTGACCTTAATTTCGTGTATGAAAAAGCGCTGCTGTGACAAAGAAACGAGTCGATGGCCATTTTTTGTCAATCGTAACTACTCTGCCATTCTCGCTACCCTGCAAATAACCTTGTATGCAGATAGGAGAAATTCTTCTTAAATTGTTTGCCGAAAGTTAATTATATATAAGCCGCACAAAAATATAGTCCACGAAAATCCAATATGGAAGACTTACTAAGTAATATCTTTAATCATGCAAAACTAATTAAAACTTTAACTTTTATCCATGAAAATAATTGAAATATAGAAAATTGTTTAAAATATAACTTTATCAAACTTTCATGTAACTGACATGTGAAAAGTAGTACGATTTATATGCCTAATGCATACGAGGTTATTTGCAGGGTAGCGAGAATGGCAGAGTAGTTACGATTGATTTTTTCTTTTTGCCTCAAATAATCGTCCCATTTATATTATTTCAATTACTTCCGGTTTTTATCCAACGGTTTCGTTTACTTCAGAGGATAAATATGCAATGACCGAAGGCTGAAGAAGGGAAGAATTAATTATTTCTTTATGTTGAAACATTACGATTCACAGTAGGATTAATAAATAAAAGTTTAATCATTCCAACGGAAGATTCGAGACCGACTACAGCTTTGGTCCGAATGACATTGATAACATCGACGAAGCGGCAGAAATCAATATTAAACTTTTGTCCAAAAAAAGCAAAAAGATGATTAAAATAATTTGAATTAATTGATTGAAATAGTGAGCTGTGAATCGAATATGACCCACTTTTATGTTTTCAATTAAAGTAAGCATGGTCTGATCTTGTAACATTGTATCGGTATGGAAAAAGGGGGTACTACCGAATACGATGAGCACCAGCCAAGAGTAGACCAGTAAAACTTAGTTTAATTGTCCAGTCCACTAAATATTTTCAGTTTTTAGTTAGAACTACATTCGTATATAAAATAAATTGCAGGAATTTGATTCGGACCAGTAAATTCAAATGTTCATTTCGGGAACTGAGCCAGTAAGATGCCACATTTCTTTTAAAGTTCTGACTCGAATGATATCGCAAATATTGCATGTCCCTAGTCATTTTCAAGACTAGAATACCCTGTCTGACATTATTTTGATTGTCTGTTTGAGGACATGGGATATTATTGTATATGTATTATAACATGAAAAAGTATCTAGTCTGTCAAACCACAGTCACTTGAAGTTTCAAAAAAATAAATAAGAAAAACTTCGAAAAAATTTGGTCATCTATAATAAATTTATAGATGACCAAAATGTTTTCGAAGTTTTTCTTATTTTTTTTTTAAACTTCAAGTGACTGTTGTCAAAGTATAGACTAAATGTATATATAAGGGATATATAAGGCACTGTGTATCCCCTTCTGAAGCACATGCTTGAGTTCTCCCTTAAAATATTTTATGGGGGTTTGGTCATTTGTGATTGTATATTTTCAAAATAAAAGTTTATTGAAATGTAGTGTACGAGTCTTTGACAACTTTCATTCTTCATTTTGTATTGATACTGGTTTGGGGTTACATTATATATATAATCAGATTCTTGAATATTACTAAAATCTGAAAGTTATTTTCTGTTATTAAAAAAAGTTAAATGCATACTTTATTTCAAAATCTAAAGAGTGAAATTACAGTAACAGTAAGCATATAGAAAATACTAGCAAATTAACAAGTATATTCTTTAAATGTGCATTTAATATGATAATATAACTTTAAGCTTCAAGATAAGAAATTCATAATGATGCTATTTTAATTATTCAAAAACTGCAAAGAATCTGAATGCTGATATAACTTCAGACTATGCATCAAGACAATGAAGCAAACACCAATATTATCAAATCTTTATTTTCAATAGTACATAATCATAGGGGAAGTCCATATTTCTTTTCTGAATGATCAAGTTTATTTCTACTGCCTACCAAACTTGTATATTTATCTTTGACCTGAAAAATTGCAGAACCATGTGACATCTTTCTCAGAAATAACAATGGAAAATGACTGATGGTTGTTAATTTTGAGAAATCATTCTCAATGAAAAATTGTTCAATGGTCAAGAAGATTTTTTAAAGTTAGGAAACGCCCTCAAAAGCAAGTCAAAATTCACCAAATTCAAAAATCGGCTGGAGTGCTTGCACCTGCACCCTTACCAGGGCTTTTCACTGAACACATTGGGGGTTTTCTGACTCTCGGCCAAATTTTCTCTCCGTCTATAATTCTAAAATCTCCCCCTATCAAAATTTGTAGTGAAAACACTGCACATCCCATGTACCCATTTAATACTGTATATTATAGAGTTTATTGTATTGTGTGTAGCTCCAGAGTCCATCAAATGTGTAATAAAAAGAGCAATCTGTACTGGCTGAGCTGGCAAAACATCGAAACCATGTTTCTTTGCGAAAGAAGACCAACGGTTAAAAGAATAATAATAAGATTTTGCAGTATTGTCACTTCTAGAGTTAATAATGTAATTTGACATATGTTCTATCAAAACATTGAGTTCCGGAACATCAGTCACACCAATTTTCTGTACATCATCCTTAATTTGGTCACTCAAACGGATGCCTACAAAAACAGAAATTGAACAATAATAAATAACAAGTTCATGGCTCGAAACGCA
Organism: Gigantidas platifrons; assembly: GCA_002080005.1. Taxonomy (NCBI): domain Eukaryota; kingdom Metazoa; phylum Mollusca; class Bivalvia; order Mytilida; family Modiolidae; genus Gigantidas; species Gigantidas platifrons. The sequence goes on from MJUT01023511.1 coordinate 307,963, forward strand.
AAGCTAGAAAATTAAATTTCTGATGCGGCGTTCCAAATATGCCGTTTCTACCTCTCCCTCTGTGTGTTATGTTATCACCTTTGAAAACCTTGACATTCTTTATAAATGCCCTGAACTTAAAACCAGTATGTATAATTGGCCAAAATGGAGCCGATTTCCACTCCGGGACCAATAATGTACCCGTAGCGTTCTCTCTTATCAACTTGTTTACAGTTTCTGTGACTAGACATGGAGGTGGAACTAACCAGTTATTATCTGATGACCAACTGAACCTAAATGCATCTATGCCGCTATTTCCGCTGCACCAAAATTTTGAATTAAAACTATCACATTTTCTGTTATAGTTAGTTGCAAAACGGTCGAATGTATGCGGACCCCATTCTTCATCTAATAACATAAAAACCCATGTCTGTATACCCCAGTCATCGCAGTCGTTCATTCTACTAAGGCTATCAGCCTCTTTGTTATTCTCTCTTGGTATCCATTGTGATGATACCGAAATATAATTTTCTACACAAGTCTCCTGAATATCCATACACTTGTCATGTAAATAAGTTTTCTTACTACCTACCCTTAGTATGGTTTCTACGTTTTTATTATCTGTATATAGTTTCAAGCTCATTCCTATTAAGCTTTCAGCATTACTCTTTAACACCCGATTTACTGCTTCTAGTTCTCTCCAAGTAGAACTCATACATGCCTCTGATGCATTCCATGCACCATAAACTTCACCTAACATCGATTTCCCCGCCTCCTTGGCTATATATCCACCATAGCCAACCCCGGAGGCGTCCGAAAACATGTTTGCCTTACATGCTTCAACAGTCAATTGACTAAAATATTAACCTTCAGCGTTCATTTTTTCTATACTTTCCAACCAGAATCTGAATTCACATTCTGCTTCATGAGTAAGCCATATAGGTGAATCCCAAGATAACCTATCCAATACGCAATTATAAGCGTATCTAGTACTTAGCCTTACCGACTTACCCAACACAGCTTGTGTTGAAATAAGCTGTCCTATCACTGAAGCTAGTAATCTAACAGGAATCACTCTGGTAGTTTGCAGATTACTACAAATGTATCGTAAACAAGAAAGAATCTTATCAATTCTGTCTTGAGTAACTCGAATTTTTCCCACGACAGTATCCCATATCAAACCTAGCCAAATACTCGCTTGTACTGGATAGTAGCATCTTCATATTTATATTTGAATTGATATAAATGTGCCATGTGGATTTATATGACAAGTCTAATACCAATCGCAGCTTAAGTTTTATTTCCTGCTACAGTTAATGGATTAACGACGTGTGGTTTTAATTCTACATGAGAAATGCACCCTTTCATCAATAATTTGTCGATTTCATCTGAAACGAAACTTTTATTGTCCTTAGCTGACCTGTTATTATCTAACGAAATGTTTATAGGTAGTGTTTTAAATGGCAACTTGTAACCTTGATCTATGACATTTAAAATGTACGGATTCGCCTCGATGCTTTTCCATTTGTCTATATGATTTTCAAGCTATTGACAGGAGTTACTATGACAGATTTCAGTTGTAATGAATTATCCGTTTGACTACTAAAACTAAATTCAAACATATTATTATCTGAAATACTTATCTTATCACTCTTCTTGAGATCAGGACATTCCTACTTCCAGTGACCCTTTACTCCACAATTGAAACATCTGCCTGGTTTCTGTCCTTGTGTAAATTTATCTGTTGCAGGTGTAACATAAGGGTGTTTTCGTTTCGTCTTCTTCGATTTCTCCGCTTTCACTTTTCTTTCTGCTCTTGACTCGGCCTTAAACAACTTTTTCTCGTCGTCCGAATCATCTGCAAGCGGGTTCGCTTCGTACTCCTGTACCACTCTCCTTCCAAGTTCCGAAGAATCTGCGATTTTAATTAATTTCTGTCTATGATTAAGAAGACTCATATCTTCTGCGAGTTTTTCCTTTGATTTCGAAATTCCCTCCTGTGATGGGTTGTTCATATCCAACACGTTATCAGCCTCTTTGATTTTGCTTAATATTTTGTTGTTTAAATTGTTCCTCGTTTCCCCGGCGTTTGAACTTATGTCCGTCCGACAGCATCGCTTCAATTTTTGTAATTTGTGTTTCTGCTAGCCTCTGTTGCTGGTCCTGCACCTTTCCCATTTCATTAGAAATTAAATCCTTCAACTGAGACATTAATGAATTTTGACTTTGAGTCACAGCGTTAACAACTTCATGCCTAATTTGTTGTTGAATGTCAGCGTCCATTTTTGACATGTACACCATGGAACGGCGGCTAGAAATGACTCTACCTTTACAAACTAATTTAAATACCCTATCGGGTCCACCCGATTGGTCACATTCACGGAACATGCCGTTAATACATACATTTTCCAGCTATTACTACCGAACTGCGGGAAAATTCATTTGTCTTCAATTTACAACAACTTTTCATTGTTTTGTTTCTAAATTTTGAACCCTTAATTTGGCAAAAATAGTAATATTTATTTTTCATTCTCTATGTTAGAAGTTTATTGAAAATCTATACTGCTGAAAAATGCATTTTTTCTCTAGATAGTAATGAAAAACATTTATACATACTCTTAGACATATCATATGAAGTTTTCTATATCTAATGTTAGTCTGTTTTGCAGGTTTTGAATATGTGTCAGGAGTGCAACACATTCAGAGCTGATTATATTTTTCAATAAAAGTATGTTGTTTATCTATCCAAGAACTTTAATTTCTTTTATAAATGGAAACTAATAGGATAAATTTATTCTTCAAATGTAAAAAAGTCATGTACATATATACTATCATTAAAAAAGTAATAAGAAAAGTTATAATTGTCATATCTGGCTTATCAAAATGAAAATTCAAAAAAGAGACAGCCTCCAATAACAACACTGGCATCAATTGAGTTCTTAATTACTAAAATAGATGCTAACTGTTCATATTATACTAATTTGCATGTATTGAAGTTACTTTATGTTTGAACTTAAATCTTGAAAATAAGGTGTTGCACTCCTGACAATAGATAATACGGATCTGAAAGACAAACAGATCTGTGTTTGGTCCATTTATGGAACAAAAATGTTCTTTGGGTCTTTGCTATGTGAAAAGGAAAGCAAAAGTTAATATTGACAAAATTCTTTATTAGATGAAGAGCAAAACATCAAATGTTGCACTCCTGACATAAATGGGTATGCACAATTACTTGACTCTCATGAACTCATTTTGTCATATATAAGACATTAAAAGCTTGTATATAGTATATTAAACATTGTTGTACACTTTAGAAATTCTCTCTTTGACTCAATTCTCATACAGTTCTTTAAACAAATTTGCTTTATTCTAAATTCAAATTTTAAGATATTGATCTTTATCAGAAAAGTCTTTATTTTAAACATAACCCATTACTATTTATTTAATAGATCTTCAAAAAAAGGGAAATTTAAAAAATGTCACAAAAAAGTGTTGCACTCCTGACATTTTTGGGGTCATTTTTAGGCATAACTTTTTTGTTGATTTAGATATCATTGAGATATGTGGCAGGAATTTAGCAAATATGGTAACACACATGTTTACAGAGCTTATATTTTTTCCCTAGGATTTAAAGTATGAGCCCGGTCATTTTTTTTTAATTCACCCTTTTATAACCTGGTTACTGTTTGCTTTGATTATGCAAGCGAAATACTACGCACAAGATACCGGGAACCAGTGGGTCGCTTGATTTGTTGAAAGTGGCATACATGTACCGGAATGCGGCAAAACTTCAGAAAAACAAAAACAGAAATGGTAGTATTTGGAATAAATTTTATATTCAATATATTTAATAGGCTATAAAAATAGTAAATATGTCCTTTGTTTTACGTTACTTGACATTTTGTCAATTCATTGGGAATATAAAAACGAAAAACAGTTGATGAACCAGAATACACGAATTATTGCCAATTGAGTTTTAAAGTTAAAATCACGATGTTGTGTAATTCTAAATAATATGCTAAAAAATTACCAGTAAAGATGGAAGCAAGTACAGATAACTTGAATCCTTTCCTCGGGATTAAAAAAAAAAAGTTTACTGTCTGGGAGCAATGAGGTCGATGACGTTAATAAAGCTAGTGAAACTGTTTGTGCTTTGAAGTCTGACCCACTACTAGCAGACATATCGAAAATCCAAGACAACTTGTCTGACATTCGGTCAGACAATTTAAACCAGAGGCTCCCAGGAGCCTGTAATCGCTCACCTGGATCAAAGCTGCTTTCAATAACAACGCAACTGCACTGTGGTGCGCCATCTTGGTGGGAGAGCATGACTGCAGGACACAATTTTGGAAAAGGACCATCGAATGACAATTCCATCAAAGTTTGGTTCTAATTGAGCTACTGGTTCCAGACAAGATGGTTTATATGTGAATTTCCCATAGGGTCCTATGTTAAACTAAGTTCAGCTGTGCAGCCATCTTGGTCAGAGGACAGGACCACCAGACACAATTTTGGAAGAGGACCATCCAATGAATATTTTATCTAAGTTTGGTTCCAATTGAGCAACTGATTCCAGACAAGAAGATTTTTATGTGAATTTCTCATAGGGTCCTATGTTAAGCTAAGTTCGGCTGTGGGGACCATCTTTTTTTTTGTAATTTGTTTATTTTTCGAAGAACAGATTTATACATACATGATTCTATAAACACAATGTTTCAATGCACAAAAGTTACAATGTAAAAACAAGTTGATCTTCAATTCATACATAATGTTTTGTATTAACTTTTGAAATTAAAAGTTAGCAATGCATTTTAAGTTATATACAAAGTAACATACATTTTAATATAATAGAAATATATTAGTATTAACCACTCAATACCGCCTCCAGATCTAACCATTTTCTTTTAACGTGTTCCTTTTGTACTGGGGACAGATATATCATTGATGCCTTTTCAATATTTATAGCATATTTCAGGAATCCAAGACCACCTTCTAAATCAAGGTCCTTACATTTGCATCTACATAAATATAATATTTCAAAATAATTAAAACATTGTTGATTGTGCCCTGGGCTGAACTGTGTTCAGTCAAGCCAAAAATTATGTCCTTTGCATTAAAGGGTAAGCTAAGACCACAGATTTTCAGGAAATTGCCAATTGATAACCAAAAGTTCTGAACATAATTACATTCCCAAAAGATGTAAACCAGACTTTCTTTGGTTTCTGTACAAATGTACATACCTCAGTTTCTTTTAACCCACATTTAAATAGATGTGGGAACCATCTTGGTCGATAGATCTTGACATACTGAACATGTTTGCAGTTTAAACTTAACATCTATCTCTTATAGTTTTTGAAATATAAGAAGAAAAGCATTAAATTTTTTTTTTTAATTTATGGAAAAAAGGGCAATAACTCCAAAATGGGTGATGGGATTTACTTCAAAATTGCAGGGTATGTAGATCTTGACATGCTGCATATTTTTGCAGTTTAAACTTAACATCTATCTCTTATAGTTTTTGAAATAAAGGACGAAAAGTATTACAATTTTGAAAATTTGATGAAAAAAGGGCAATAACTCCAAAATAGGTAATGCAGACCTGTTTACCCCGGTTGACCTATAGTAGTTTTCTTCCTTGACTGAGAGTAGTTTTCTACTTTTAAGAGTAGTTTTTGTCTAATACGCTAGGGGGTTTGAGAGCACCCCCTCACTAAGAAAAGTTTGAAAAATTATGGTACTTACTGAAAATTTGTCAACAGTACAACATGTTTATGCAACCCGTTTTAACATAAAATTATGTTAATGCATCAATAATTTAAATTTTAGTCAAATCCAGTTTATATATTAGATAGGGTAGTTTAACATATACTTGATAGACATTGAAATGATTGCCCCGTTCGATTATCTCCCTTGCTTGTAGATGCAAACACCACATCTATTAATTCCTTTTATAATCATTATTCTGAACAAATTTATCTATAGTGTAATGACTTTAGAAATAATATAAATATATGTACAGTACTCATTAAATAAAAATATTAATTGTACACTACGATGCAAACAAATTCCAAATAACCAATATTGGGTTTTTAGAGATGACTATTTGAAATTTATCAGTAGTAGGGCTATCACATAAAATATCTGAAAACAGCTTAATAGATTAATAATCGTACATATTATTAAATGTAAAGATAATTCATTGCTAATTAAGATTATACAATCTCTATATATTTGCAAACCTCAATTTACGATAAATTTGATTTTTTTCCCTTTACTCTCAACTTCATCGACAAATTTCAAATATGGCGGTTATCACTTCGTTAACCAGACACGAAAAGTCAGTCTGCCACAAGTAGAACACGGTAAAAATGTATCCCCATTTTTTTAGGGTTTGAGACAATTCCAAATTTCTGTATATTCATGTTTACATCTTTCTCTTATCAATGGCAGTGACTTCTTCAAGCTCAGTCCCCTGCTTGCTTTTGGCATGCCGCCATTAATTTTCAGACACATGTTACTAGATCATCAAAGTGTTTGTAAGGAGCATGGATATAAAATAATTTTAAACCGCTCAAACGACCAAGATTCAGTGTTGCGTTCGGATATCTACCATAAGAAACAAGAGTACTTTCTGATTGATCGATTGATTGATTTTTGGTGTTTAACGCCACTTTCAACAATATTTCAGCTATATCATGGCGACCAGTTTTAGTGGTGGAGGAAGCCGGAGTATCCAGAGAGAACCACTGACCATGGACAAGCAACTGGTAAACTTTATCACTTGCGGTTGCGAGTCGAGTGTACACTTTTTTGTAATTTACAAAGCAGGGCGCGAACCCACGCCGTATTGGTGATAGGCTTGTATGAGTTGTTAGATCCAGCGAACTAACTCATTGAGCCACCCGGGCCCCTTTCTGGCGATTTTTTTTCAGTTTTGCAACTTGTTGGCGTAGAAAAGACTTATGAGGACGTAGAGCGTAATTTAGGGGTCAAAAGTGGTAGAAACTACGCTGAAATTGTAGTGGTAAACAGGTATGGTAATGGGATTTACTTCAAAATTCCAGGGTAGGTAGATCTAGACATGCTACATATTTTTTGCAATTTAAGCTTAACCTTTATCTCTTATAGTTTTTGAAATATAAGACGAAAAGTATTAAAATTTTAAAAATTTGATGAAAAAAGAACAATAACTCCAAACGAAAAGTATTAAAATTTTGAAAATTTGATGAAAAAAGGGCAATAACACCAAAATGGGTAATGGGATTTACTTCAAAATTGCAGGGTAGGTAGATCTTGACATGCTGCATATTTTTGCAGTTCAAACTTAACATCTATCTCTTATAGTTTTTGAAATAAAGGACGAAAAGTATTAACATTTTATCTCTTATAGCTTTTGAAATAAAGGACGAAAAGTATTAAAATTTTGAAAATTTGATGAAAAAAGGGAAATAACTCCAAAATTGGGTTACCGTGTTTTTGTGTCTATTAAACGCACTGGTGCATAGAACGCACCCCCTTTCCTCCCCAAAAAATCTGGGAAAATTCTAGTTCCTATCTATAGAACGCAGGAAATTCAGTAAAAAATTCACGGCAGAAATCCTCGTTCAAACGGCAAAATACTGCTTACCACAGATCACATATTTGTTAATCCATGTATTTTTGATAAATTTTAGACAGGGAAATGTTAAATTAGTTTTGTTAAAAGAGTTTAAACTAATTATTCTACATTTTGCAAGTGAAAATTAGCTGTTTTGTGAATGCAGGAAGTTTATCGGTAATGTTTAATTTGAAAACAAGTTCAAAACGGCAATGAAAATGATACGGATGGAGCAGTTGATTTTTTTGTCGTTCTTTACGTGAATTATGGTTGTTTTAAATAATAAATATGTAGATATGTTTAATCTTTAATCAGTATTAATTCAGCAAATAATGAACCGTTCATGTGATCAAAGATAGGCAAGCTTGGGTCAAGCTTGAAATAGGAAGTAATTACGATCGATTAAAAGAAAGTGAAAACAATACAAAAGTAATAACATTAATTAAGACCTGATCAAAGAGATTCTAATTTCTTTTGAAATGTACTCATATTGTGCCACTGCTACAATATATTATATAATTTTGACAGGTGTCCCAGTAAGTTCAATTATCTTTTCACACCTTGTTATACAATATACTGTCCTTGACCTTGTCAACTGCTGAAGTGCTGTAAAAATCGATAATTCAAACAAAGGTTCAATACCCAAACACAGGTAATTTCACCCCAGGAAAAAATAGATTGAAAAAAAGTAAAATATCACACCTCTGATAGCAAACATTTGACAGTTATTCCTGCATTCGTATGGACAATTAGTTCCGAACAACGACACCAATGTACATGTATGATTATTGACAAACATCAAGAATATTTACATACCTTTCAAAAAGGCAATGAAAAAGCAATAAATATAATTTTTATACAATTTTATTTTAAATAACACATATATAATGAACACAATTAATGTTATTTGAACAATAATTCACCGATCATTGGGAATATTGCCGTCCGTGAACTCGAAGCTATGCTACCGGCAAGTCTCTGCGTGACCTGAAAAAAAGTGTCTGATACTTGCTCCTATGCATAAAACGCCCCCCACCTACAAATTATCCTTTTAAAGCTTAAGACCGCGTTCTATACGTACCTAAAAACGGAATGGGATTTACATCAAAATTGCAGGGTATGTAGATCTTGACATGCTGCACATTTTTTCAATTTAATATTAATATCTATCTCTTATAGTTTTTGAAATAAAAAACGAAAAGTATTAATATTGTGAAAATTTGATGAAAAAAGGGCAATAACTCCAAAATGGGTTATGGGATTTACTTCAAAATTGCAGGGTAGGTAGATCTTGACATGCTGCACATTTATTCAATTTAATCTTAATATCTATCTCTTATAGTTTTTGAAATAAAAAACGAAAAGTATTAAAATGTTAAAAATTTGATGAAAAAAGGGCAATAATTCCAAGATGGGTAATCAGACTTACTTCACAATTGCAGGGTAGGTAGATCTTGATATGCTGAACATGTATGCTGTTTGAATTTAACATCTATCGCTTATAGTTTTTTAAATAAAGGACAAAAAGTACAAAATATGCCTAATTTGCATAATCGGTAGAAATCGGCTGAAAGAAAAATTTCACAGAAAAAAAGGTATTATATGTTAAACTACTCATTGCCATGTAGCTACAGTTAAAATTTGAGCTCATTTTGCCTTATACTAAAGCAGCAATAGACAATTGAAATTTCATCCCCCCCTTTTTTCTATTTTTAGCTTGGTGGCCATCTTGGTTTGAAGTCGGAAACACCGGACACAATTTTGGAAGGGGGCCATCCAAGGACCATTCCACCAAAGCTTGGTTGCAATTGGCCCAGTAGTTTCTGAGGACAAGATTAAAATGTGAAATGTTGACGGATAGACGATGGACGACGGACAAAAAGTGATGGCAATAATTCACATGACCCTTTGGGTCAGGTGAGCTAAAAAGGGCAATAACTCCAAAATGGGTGATGGGATTTACTTCAATATTACAGGGTAGGTAGATCTTGACATTCTACACTTAACATCTATCCCTTATAGTTTTTGAAATAAAGGACGAAAAGTATTAACATTTTGAAAAGTTTATGAAAAAGTTGCAATAACTCCAAGATGGGTGATCAGATTTACTTCAAAATTGCAGGGTATGTAGTTCTTGACATGCTGAACATGTATGCAGTTTGAATTTAACATCTATTTCTTATAGTTTTTGAAATAAAGGACAAAAAGTACAAAATATGCCTAATTTGCATAAATCGGTATAAATCGGCTGAACGAAACATTTCACGGAAAAACCCGTAATATATGTTAAACTACTCATTGCCATGTAGCTGCAGTTAAAATTTGAGCTGATTTTAACTTATCCTAAAGCAGCAATAGACAATTGAAATTTCATCCCCCCTTTTTTCTATTTTTAGCTTGGCTGCCATCTGGATTTGAAGTCGGGAACACCGGACACACTTTTGGAAGGGAGCCATCCAAGAACCATTCCACCAAAGTTTGGTTGCAATTGGCTCAGTAGTTTCTGAGGAGAAGATTAAAATGTGAAATGTTGACGGACGGACGACGGACAAAAAGTGATGGCAATAGCTCACATGACCCTTTGGGTCAGGTGAGCTAAAAAACTGTCTGACCGAAAAAAAAATTGTCTGACCGAATAAAAACCTAAAATGCCACCACATATTCCGCATCGCCATTAAAAACTCATTTATTTGTTTAACATGTTTACTTCAAGAATAATTCTTTAGGTATTCATCATATTTCATGACATTCTCAATATTAGTTCAAAATTAAAAAGCTCAAACATAACACTCATCTTCATAATCATCATCAATGTCTTTGTGGAAAAAACATTATGATTTGTTGTGAAAACCAGAGGCTCCCATGAGCCTGTAATCGCTCACCTGGATCAAAGCTGCTTTCAATAACAACGCAACTGCACTGTGGTGCACCATCTTGGTGGGAGAGTGTGACTGCAGGACATCATTTGGAAAAGGAATCATCGAATGACTATTCCATCAAAGTTTGGTTCTAATTGAGCTATTGGTTCCAGACAAGATGGTTTTTATGTGAATTTCCCATAGGGTCCTATGTTAAACTAAGTTCAGCTGTGCAGCCATCTTGGTCAGAGGGCGGGACCACCAGACACAATTTTGGAAGAGGACCATCCAATGAATATTTTATCAAAGTTTGGTTCCAATTGAGCAACTGATTCCAGACAAGAAGATTTTTATGTGAATTTCCCATAGGGTCCTATGTTAAGCTAAGTTCGGCTGTGGGGACCATCTTGAAATATAAGACGAAAAGTATTAAAATTTAAAAAATTTGATGAAAAAAAGGGCAATAACTCCAAACAAAAAGTATTAAAATTTTGAAAATTTCATGAAAAAAGGGCAACAACTCCAAAATGGGTAATGGGATTTACCTCAAAATTGCAGGGTTGGTAGATCTTGACATGCTGAACACGTTTGCAGTTTAAACTTAACATCTATCTCTTATAGTTTTTGAAATAAAGGGCGAAAAGTTTTAAAATTTTAAAAATTTGATGGAAAAAAGGCAATAACTCCAAAATGGATAATGGGATTTACCTCAAAATTGCAGGGTAGGTAGATCTAGACATGCTACATAATTTTG
>MJUT01023511.1:364341-382681 GCA_002080005.1 Gigantidas platifrons
CTTATTTACCTGTCAGTGTTACCTGTGTTGATTTACAAAATTATGCGTGGACATTGTGGGTTATGGACATGGTATTAATATACATACAAACTGCCGGACAGCAAAACAAGTTATTTGGAAATATTCAGTGTCAAAATTCGTATTAACGTTCGAGCAACTGGGCCCATGAAAATAATTTGTGTATAAATCGACTTTAAAAAAAATAAATAAACGGGGAGAAAGATTCCCAGTTCCGTCATGTTTACAAGTAAAATACTTACCAAAAGAATGGTGTCATCTGTGCTCATCATCTTGTCTCCCATGACAGTTATACAGTAAAATACGTAATATATCGATTAAATATTACACAGATGATAATAATGTAAATAACAAGCTTCTCCAGGTTTAAAAAACATTTATTTGCAATACAGAAATCGATTTAATTATATTAATTTTTATATTCTTTTACGATTTATCTTCAGGCTTAAAATACTTAAATATCATATTTTCTTCGACCAAAAGGGCTATTTGTTCAAATAATTGGATTATAACACCGACATACAAACCACGCAGCAATAATATTGTCTTTCAGTTACGGACAGCCGTGTTTTTTTTAAACATGAGTTACCCGCATCATAAGAGATTTGAGAAATGCGAATTAAAAAAAAAAAACAATAGGTTTAAGACATGTCCATGGTCATTATAAATTATTGGATATAACTCTTATTGATGGGAAATACTTGATAATGCAATTCAGTCTATCTCCTATCAGCAAATCAATGAATTAGATTTTACCAGAATCATCGTCCGCTATGTTGGACTGACCGTAACTGCAGTTACGGGCATCGGCCAACCGCCAGTGGTGTTGGTGACATGTTACAACATCTTGAATGGCGCAACAAGAGGGTCGACCGGCGATGTACGCCTTGTCATGATGTATAAAATTTCCCATGACAAGGTTGCAGTCAGTAAAAGTGACAGATTCCCACCACCCCTGAGGCACTCAAGAACACGCACCCTCAGTCATACCAGGTCCCATTATAGGACCAAACAGAGAAAGGCACCATTTCCCTCGCACCATTGTAGATTGGAACCGCCTACCTCATATTGCAGTTCTTATTGACTCGGTCGAGTCCTTCAGGGTTACGATTACGTCAACTAATCTTTAAGTTCCCCTCTTTTTTTTGTACATATTTTACAAAGAAAAGAAAGTAGCTTTTAATTTAAAATTGTACATTTTTTATCTATTAGAACAGTAGAAATATTAATACATTTTTTTAATATTAAAAAGAAAACTGTCGGAACTTTCCCGACTGTGTTTTGATCTATTCGTAAATTGGCGACAGTAGATAATGGCTTTTTTATTATTATGCCTCGATGAACCGAAATTGAAACATCAACAAGAACTGCTATTGTTTATTGACCAGAATTCTGTTCCCTCTACAAAAACTGGACATGTAATATCTATACCACGGTTTTCCGAGTTAAACGGTTAAACAATCGAAGCTGAGATTTTTTAACCGTTTAACTCGGAAAACCGTGGTATAAATGATTGGTAACCAAAAGAAACTGTAAAGTAAGTGTTTGTTGTTGTTGTTGTTGTTGTTATGGTCAGCTTGGTCAAAGGTCCCTTTAGCACCTGCCTCTGGTGACCACTGTATTTGGATAACTGATACTTGTCCTTGTGCATTGGCCACGGAGGGGACAACCATGTTGTGCCTGTATTGTTTGTAAAGGTTAATATAGTATGTATATTAAATGTATAGAAGTCTAGAAGATTATGCAACGATACCGATAAAGATGTTACAAAAAATATATTGACAAAATTTTCTATCAACAAATGACCTTCTTCAGTGTCTATCAAAATTAGACTGAGTTTGTAAGAATTAGTCTAATTTTTATATACAGGGCCCCCTCAGCTTTGGCATGGGTGCAGTACGATGAACAATTCAGATTAAAAAAATCTAGAAATCCGTCTTCTTCTTGGGGTGTCATTGATAATGAACTATGGCTAATATGCATGTCACAAAAAAGAGTTGTCAGTAATTTTACACAAAATCAATCGCCATAGGAAAAGGCTGACAATTTTCGTGCTAAACAAGAAACCGCAGAACAATTTACAAGTAACCGAAAACCGTGTTTCAGATACAACAAAGGCAATTGCACATTCTTCCCAAAATGTAAATTCAGTCATATCTGCAGCAAATGTGGGGGACAACACCCGCAAATTCGCTGCCCTCGATCATAATCGTACAAGAGACTATATATATCAGTTAGGTAAATCTCCTATCAATTTGACTTCATTATCAAAATTTCTTAGTTTTTATCCAAATAAATCAGATTCTATTGAACTTTTGAAGGGGTTTCAACAAGGTTTTTCTTTAAATTACCAGGGCTCTCGTTTACCAACCGATGCAAATAACTTGCCTAGTGCTAGGAAGTATCCAGATATTTTACAAGAAAAAATTGACAAAGACGTTGAAGCTGGTAGAATTGCTGGTCCTTTTGTATCAAGGCCTTTGCCAACATTGAGGATATCACCGTTAGGTCTGGTCCCCAAAAAAGACGGGGATTTTAGGGTCATACATCATTTTATCTTATCCAGCTTTAAGCTCGGTTAACGATTTTATAGATGATTCCAGTACAAGTGTAAAGTATTCTTCCATCGATGATGCGGTTGAAATGATCCAGTCTTTAGGAAAAGGGGCCAAATTAGGGATAAGTGATATTAAAAAAGCATTCAGGTTGCTTCCTGTCTGGCCAGGCGATTTTAATCTTTTGGGCTTCCGAATTAAAGACAAATTTTACTTTGATAAATGTTTGCCGATGGGGGGCTTCTATCAGTTGTGCCTTATTTGAAAAGTTTTCCACATTCATTCAGTGGGCAGTCGAGTATGAAAGTGATAGCAAACCTTCTATTCTTCATTATTTGGACGACTTTTTATTTAGGGGTAAATCTGAAACTACTCAGTGTCGGGAGACAATGCATAAATTTGAGCAGGTTTGTACCTCTTTATGGGTCCCTATTGCTAATGAGAAGACAAAGGGCCCATCTACGGTAATCACATTTCTTGGTGTAGAGTTTAATACCATCAACATGGAATTACGATTACCTTCTGAAAAACTTCAAAAGTTACAATTGCAGTTAGATCATATACTTCATAAAGACAAAATTACTTTATTACAGTTACAATCCTTATTAGGGTCTCTCAATTTTGCATGTAGAGTCGTTCGTCCTGGAAGGGCCTTTTTGAGGAGGCTATACGATGCTTCTACATCGGTAAAACGACAGCATCACAAAATTCGCATAAACAAATCAATGAAGGATGATCTAAAAATGTGGAAAAAATTCTTATTGCGCTATAATGGGGTTACAGTTATGCCCGATATGTTTTGGACGGATAATGAAAGTCTTGAACTATATACAGACAGTGCTGGTGGTAAGGGTAGAGGCTTTGGTATTTACTTTCAGGGTCAATGGACACATGAGCTTTGGCCAGATTCTTGGCTGGGAACGCCTTTGGTAAGAAATATATCGTTTTTAGACTTGTTTCCTGTCGTTGTTGTCCTATGTTTATGGGGTAACTATTTTGCTAACAAAAAGGTTATTTTTCACATAGATAATCAGGCAGTTGTTACTATTATTAACAAAAAGACGTCTAAAGATTCTAATATCATGACTTTAATGCGACGCTTAGTGCTTGTAACCATTGAGTTTAATATTCTTATTAAAGCAGAACATATACCCGGGTGTGTAAATTTAATCGCTGATTCAATTTCTCGTTGCCAGTGGTCCAGGTTCAGACAACTCGCACCAGATGCAGATCAACTACCAATAAAACTTTCCCCATCAATATGGGAGATTTAGATAACGAAACAACGAGAATTTTTCAGAGCTCGATGGCATCAAATAGTTGGCGTGTTTATAAATTCGCTTTCAATCGTTTTAGCAACTTTCGTGTTGAATACAAACTTGAACCTATCTGGCCTGTCCCAGTAGATCACTTAATTAAATGTATTTATTTTGGGATTCACTCATGATAGGCACCGGAGGAATCCACTCTACAATCGGTACCGATTGGGAGTTGTCCTCTATGAAAACCGAGAGGACAGGTCTTAAATTAGGCGTATCAGGCAATACCTTCATGGATTCATTTCCTACTCCGTGGGTTACCTTGGAGTGGTGGTCACCTCCGTTACCGGAGGGGCACTGGCTTGCCCGGTATATTTGGCGGTCAGTTAGTCTCCCAGGGTCTTGGCAACATTAAGCTGTGGCCATTTTCTTTCCACTTTGTCATTTAGATAACTGGATTGTACATGTATGTAAATAAATATATTGTTAATATAAAATATTATAATCATATATAGTTGTTTGTTGTGTGAGAGCTACCAAATGGCTAAAGTCACTATCTTGCAATTAAACCATCATTTAAATCCCCCTTTATTTACAGCGTACATTCTAATCTGGGATATTATACAAACAAACCAACAAACCAATGTTGATAAAGGAATAAGAGATCGGTGTACAAATTAGGACACTTAAAATCTGTTTGTCACACGGTAAGAAAACATCGGAGTGAAAATGGTGAAGGCAAAACTATGGAAGATGCAAAAAATGTTTGATGGGGTGCCGAAAGAGGACGATGTGCAACTTGTAGAAGAGGAGTTACCTGCATTAAAGGACGGAGGTAAAGTGTTATCTACTATAAACTGGTAACTTTTAAATCCTTGTTTTAAAGCTGTCCTTGTAATAGGAAGGAGGTGGAAATAGGTTTTTTTTCCTTACTTAAACACCGGTTTGTCTTTATTGAAAGCAAATAGTAATATTGCATTCTATTATTTCATAATGCTTATAGACTGTTCCCTTCACACTCACTCTACAATTCTTCTGACAAACGTGTACTGGTCACAATTTGGTCGAGTTTTTTTCTTTTTGTGTTTGTACTGTGAAAAACAATGTATTTAGACTGTACACTTGGGAATGAATCCTCGTATTTGTCATGTGTTCCGAGATGGACCATAGTAAATGAAATTGAATGAAAAATGACTTTCAGGCTTTTACTTAAAAATATAGATTTTAGTAAATTCACCATTTTCATTCAAACAAGACTTGAATATACAGAAAACATACCGGTAGTTAATTTAGCGGAAGACACAATTTCCTCCATAAACAAAGAATACTTGAGGTACTTGATATGAACATGAATTGTAATACAGTCAAACCTGCTTTAGCGACTTCTTCTAGTAAGCAATAAGTTGTAATTGTGTAACCTTAACTTTACTTTCCCTTTACAGTGCATTTAATATTAATTATAACCGTATTTAATGACATTATGTCTTATGCGACATAACTTCAATGTTCCATTGGAAGGTCACATAAGACAGGTTTTACTGTAGTTAGAATCTTATTAAAATATCTTTATCAACATTGAAAGAAAATTAAATACGCCCACCTTTATACTATGCGGTTTTACTAGTACTAAAATGTGAACTTACGATTAACCTATTTTAGTTGTATTTGACCGTTAACTAACCACATAAACGTGAAAATGAAACGCTATTAGTCAATAAAATGAAATACATTTATTGTATTTTTTATTACACAAAATGTGCGGGTTGGTCCTTCCTTAAGGACTGGACTCGTTTGTATTTTATACGGTTTCTGCATACTGTTTTAATAATATTGGGAGGGTCTGCCAAAAATTCCTTGTGTGACACTAGTCAGGTGAAGAAGAAAAAACTGTATACCTGTACATTGGGAGTCTACCAAATAAATGTCTGTTTGGCATAACAGTCAGATAGATAAGGCAACTTGTACATTGTATGTTGGGAGAATCAGTTTGACATTGCTGTCAGGTGAATAAAACAATGTCTGCTTGTTCGTTGGGAGAGGACGCCAAAAAATGTTCGTGAGTGAGCGAATGTTTGTTGTTTAACACCGAATGAGCCGAGTTTTGTCAGCTGTATCAAGATGAGAACAAGTTTAATTAAAAGAAACGAAGATGACATCCGCTTTGTACTAACTTAATTGAATCTCTATAGTGCTAGCTCACTGCAACACAAACACAGTCGGCGGGTAGACATGTCGCTTCACTTGGGCACAATATCCTGATTCCGAGCCAACCAGTCTTTACTCTTTCTCTTTTTAAAAAGCTGCTTGCTTAGCGGAGAAGCAACACATACTAAATTTATAGTCTTTGGTTTGACCGAACACACGATCTAACGCACTTTAGGCGTGCACGCTAAAGATTACACCGCTGATACGGTAAAAATGACCTTGACATTAAATGTGTCGTGACCAAGTGTTAACCCTAAACGATGTACATAATCAACAAGATATACGGGTTAGGAATGTTAGATCTCCTGTCTAGAGGCTTATTTGTATAGATGTCATTTCAATATTAGTCATGTTTAAAGCAGAAATAAAAAAAAAAATGTTATTTAAAAATAAAACAAACAAACACAGTATGTACAATCTATATTTAGTTCATTTTAATTCGTGTTTAAGAATATGTTAGTTGGGGAAATCGATAAAATGTGCTGATTGTACATAAGTTTAAACAACACCGGAATTCAAAATTTCAAATAACCAAAAAGGGAAGGATATGTAGTGATAAATCTATAATTTCAGTATGAAATATTTATAATAAATAATAGATACAACCTTGAAATATCTAAGAGTGTAAGAATTGTTGTATTGAATGTTGTTGAAATCGATTTAAGGGGTATATCATGTACATACATGAAAACATCAACCAAGTCATAGTTTCAAGAAACATACAGTTTCTCCTAAATTTGGTGTTTTGGAAAACAAGGGAGCGAAAATTTGGTGAGGAAACGTTAATAAGGTGTGCTTAGGGTTTACAATAATGCAGGGAAAATAAAACTCTCCAAATTTAGAAAAAGATATGGACAATTTAAGAAAAAAGAATAATACGTATACCAACTCTATTATTATTAACCGTATACCGGTAACCACTGAGCTCTAGTTAGATTTACAACTACCTATGCAATCAGAACCTATCACCACTATAGTTGTAAGTTCAAATCCCACTCAGGCGATTCACAAAAATTAAGAAATAAGTGCATTGTTATATGTGATCAAGTTTGTCAGTGACTTACGACCGGTCGTTGGTTTCTCCTGGTATTCTGGTTTCCTCCACCAATAAAACTGACCACCATGATATAACTGAAGTACTGTTGAAAGTGGCGTTTTAATACAATAACCCACTAATCCCCGTAATTGGATAAATCATATGTTTAATCAATGTATCAATAGCATATTATTTTGTCTAAAGTATGTGGTTCAGACATATAATTTCATTATGAAAAAATGTATATTTAGTTTGCATTTTATATAAAATATTTTATAATTAAAAGTGGGGGTTCGTTGTGGTCGTTATCGTGATCGGATGGTAGTTGGATTTACAACTACCTATGCCATCAGTGTCTATGACCACTAAAGCTGTGAGTTCGAATCACGATCATGGCGATGTGTACTCGATACAACTTTATGTGATAATATAAAGTTTATAAGTGATTTTTGGCAGATGGGCGGTTTTCTCTGGTTTCCTCTACCAATAAAGCTGGCCGCAGCAATGTAACCTTTGTTTTAGTTTTAGTTTCAACAAGTTTTTTCACACTGTGTCCCCCGTCACATTTGGGGACATGGCTTTGTGAAGGTGGGGGACACGGATCTGAAGCGGAGATTTCAGGTAAGCTGGTGTGAAATCATAAATTTTAGCATTATTACAATTATTTAAAATATATGAGTTATTTAGCGGAACACCAGGTTCATTTCGGGAGATGTTGATCCCATTTTACCCACGTTATTCGTCCGGTATATAGGTGAACACTTCTGCAATGTATTTCGAGGGTGGTCAAAATTGAAAATTATCACAAGTCTTCGTCAGATTTTAGCTAATTTAAGGCTCGATGCACATACTTTCAATGACGTATGTTATCTAAAAAGTCGTCCGCGTTAAATGCAATCATTATTTCAAACCATCAACGCAATATAAGAAGCATAAGATCGAATTGTCTCTCGCGTTAAATTGTGGCGTATGGGGGTAAAATATTTGTGACGCCAGGGGATAGGGCTCACATTTTAAAAACAAGTATAATTATGTATAATCCTTTTTATCAACAACAAAACATCCCACATCTGTAATGAATAATCACTTCAGAGTACATACTTCAGTGAGGGATTGTGTTAAAGAACATTGTGTACTGTAATCGTAATTTTACACTTCAAAAGTCAACAGTATTTTATTTAGACTGTTTCCGAAACAGAATATATTTTCCTGAGGTACTTAGAACAGACAAGGGTTTTAGTATCCAAGGTCGACGGCCAATGGCAATTGAATACTTTGTTGTTCCAGTAACCATGAACACCATTTTGATCCATGAAACATTCATATGGTTGACTTGACATTATGTCGATAATGTTTACTGTACGGCTTGATTAACATTGCCTGACTTGTGCTAGTCTGTGGACCCGTAACTGACAATGAACAACAATCCATGTATACATCAAATAGACAGCTACAATACCACCACTGCCTCATTTTGATTGGTCTCGTTAGCACGGTCATACTGTAATAGGCTAGGGGGCACATCCCTAATCTACCATCTTTATTTTATCTTCACTGGCCGAACAAAAACACGTCTGATGCCATTATCACATTTATTAAACCCCCCTCCCAGAGGGTGTGCCGGGATTAGAATAGGCACTAGGTTTCTCCGTCCTAGAGGCACTAGTCCTCTAAAAGGGGTCAACCCCGCGGGAACCTCGGGGTATAGAAATGGGATCGAGAGCTTCTTCGACTTGAAGGGGCGTCCGTCGGTTGTGCGGGATGTATAAATTGACAACCAACCCGTCCTTCGGATGAGACGTAAATAAAACCGAGGTCTCGTGTTGAGAGATTGCCACCCTCTTCGCACGTTAAAGAACCCAGTGTAACAGCTCATAATGAGCATTATGCTCATGATGAAATGCTCATGATGAGTGGTCCATAGGAGACCTGTTGCACTGGCAAAATTCTCCGTCCCTACCCATCACATTTCCTTGTTTCGAGTCCCGTGGCGTTTAAATTATTCTCGTCCTGATTATAGCTGAAAAATTGCTCGCTGGACGTTAAACATCAATCAATCAATCAATCAAGATTGTTTCTTGCCTTGAAGGTAATTTATATACATTTTCTTAATTCGATTTGTCTAAATTATGCTCAGCTTGTATATTGTGCTCTGTGCAAAACAGTTTGGATCAGATCTGCATATTTCTTCTGTGTCAAACTCACATATAGTAATTTGTCCGTCGGTCTGTTTTTTAGCAGATTTCATTTGTTCCTCAATCCAATATATTTATACATGACATCCCATTTTAATTTTCCAGTCAAAGTCTAAAGGATCACGATTGTTTGGCGCTTGATTTTTATAATGTACATATATATACCCGGTATGCCATTTTTCACTATGTAAATTACTCTCATTCATTTAACTAGAGGTTCCAATGAGCCCGTATCGCTCTCCTGGTTGCTTCCATTATTAGTAATAGTGGAGGCCATGTTTGATGGTGTTCTATTTTTAGTAACGGTGGCTATGTTGTTTGGCCTGCCAGGCCATCAGACATAGCTTTTAAAGTAGACTCAAAAAGGATGGTTCAGGCCAACGTTGGTTCAAATTTGCCCAGTGATTTCAGAGATCTTTTTATAAAAGTTTACAAATTTTAAATTTTCAGTAACGGTGGTGATCATCCATAATTCTTAGAGGGGATCATTAATTTATCATTTTCTCAAAAGTGTGACAGCTATAAAACCTTTACAAGATTTGTTATTGATTTTACTATATGTTCTATTTTTAGTAACGGTGGATATGTTAGTTGGTCTGCCAGGTCATCAGAGTAGACTCACTAAGGATGATTCAGGCCAACGTTGGTTCAAATTGGCCCAGTTGTTTCAGAGGAAAAGAAATTTTTATAAAGGTTAACGATTTTCACGTGACGATTTTTGGTCAAATTTTCCATTTTTAGTAACGTTGGCAGCCATGTTTGACAGCGGTTGGGTTGATCAACCACAATTCATAAAGGTGATTATTAATGTATAATTTTTCCAAAGTTTGGCAGCTATTTAACCTTTAACAGCAGCCATGTTGGTTGGTTGGCGTGGTCATCGGACATAACTGTTAAAGCAGACATTCTAAAGATGATTCAGGCCAACGTTGCCGGTTGGTTTAAATTGGTCCAGTATTTTCAGAGAAGATCTTTTTATAAAAGTTTAAGGACGACAGACGGACGACGTACTCCAAGTGAAGGCAAAAGCTCACCCGACTCTTTGGGTCAAGTGAGCTAAAAACGTACATTCTTCTACACATCCATATGATAAATAAGGTCAAAATAAGATTAAATATAATTGTCACTTGCCTTCGTGTCCTGAATTGTGGTTTTTATTACAGGAGGGCTGCTTTGCCTTTCACGAAAAAAGGTAATTATACATAATTATCCGTTTTTAAAATGTGAGCCCTATCCCCTGGCGTCACAAATATTGTACCCCCATACGCCACAATTTAACGCGAGAGACAATTCGATCGTATGCTTCTTATATTGCGTTGACGGTTTGAAATAATGATTGCATTTAACGCGGACGACTTTTTAGATAACATACGTCATTGAAAGTATGTGCATCGAGCCTTAAATTAGCTAAAATCTGACGGAGACTTGTGATAATTTTTAGTTTTGACCACCCTCGTCATACATTGCAGAAGTGTTCACCTATATACCGGACGAATAACGTGGGTAAAATGGAATCAACATCTCCGGAAATGAACCTGGTGTTCCGCTAAATAAGTCATATATCTTAAATAATTGTAATGATGCTAAAATTTATGATTTCGCACCAGCTAACCTGAAACCGCCGCTTCAGATCCGTGCCCCCACCTTCACAAAGCCATGTCCCCAAATGTGACGGGGGACACGGTGATTCAGTAATACTCAGACACAAATTGTGTAACTTGAGGACATATATACAACATATAGCATATAATACATGACAAAGTGAACAGAAAGATTAAATATTTTTGAAAGTGGTGTTAAACACCATATAACTCTAACACTAATCTCAATAATAAGTTGATTTTTTCATAATTGATTTCATTAATTTAATTTACTTAATATATAAAACATTTTGCCGTAGTGACAATCCCTCCTCCTTTTCTCTGTCGTGCCTTATCACTAGATGTATAACAAGTGTAACACTTGTGGAGCAGGAATGGTGTAGCGTTTGTCGACCATTGAATGTCTTTTTTTGTCATTTTCTTTTGGCCATTGTATTGGCTTTTTCTTATTCAGATTTACGACTTTTTATTACCTCTTTGGTATATTCAAATGCGATTTTCAAATACACCGCGCTCCCAACTGGATAGTAGAAGGAGCATTTTATGTTTTTGTTTTTGTTACATGAGGTTTATAGATATCCGTCGTCAATTGCCACGTGTTTGTAGGTTTATCCACCATTAATTGATTTGATTTATTGTGTTTAACGCCACTTTCAGCAATATTTCAGATGTATCATGGCGACCAGTTTTAGTGGTGGAAGAAGACGGAGATAACCACCGACCATGGGAAAGCAACTGGTAAACTTGATCACTTTCGGCTGCGAGTCGAGTGGACCCTTTTTGTAATTTACAAAGCCGGGCGCGAACCCACGCCGTATTGGTGATAGACTTGTATTAGTTGTTAGGTAATCCAACTACCTAATTCATTGAGCTACCTGGCCATTAATCGATACGATATATAAACAAAAGCAAAGTAACATTATCAATTTAGACTTATTGTGGTATTCCATACAGGGTTTACACCATACTGTATCCAGCACCTAAATTATCTTGTGAGAAATTAAAAATTTTCACCGTTTGAAATAAGTTTATATGTACTTTTCAGAAATGTTGATAGAGACGGTTTTCCTGACAGTAGATCCATACATGAGGTAAGGGTTTACTTATTTCCAGAGATATGTTCTACTTCCGTTAAAGATTGGATCATAATCAAATATTGATGGAATTTTGTATCTTTTTTACCAACTGACCAGCAAGTGGCATAATTCACACAGTTTTCATAAGATGTTAAAGAATATATAACTTCACTGAGCATGCAGCTGTTTGATGATAATAAACAATTATATCAGTCACACGATTTTCATCGTCGGTACCTCACAGCTGATCACGCTCCGATAACTCACCACTATGATGAGTGGGGAGTAATGGGCACGTGATCAGTTGTGAGTTACGGACGATACACGATTCCGTGCTTTCATATATTTTGAAGGTTTTCGTTCGGCATTCTTGCAGAGCGTAATTTCTTTTCTTTGTGAATAAATGAACGTTAATACAACATTGTATAATAGTCCATTTATTTGTTCCACTGTTTTCCAGGGTTATGATAGAAACACGAGGAAAAGTTGGAGATACAATGGTCGGAGAACAAATATCAAAGTTAGTATATTGTAATAGTATACTGACAGTATAATAGTCCCAGGTTTTACACACTAATACTACTAGTAATACAAATGTGAAGAAATATAGCATGCAGAATATTGCAATATTATTGCAAAATATTTTTGCGAGCTGTTTACAGTTTTTTTATTGCTTTTTATTGTTTTTCTTTGTTCTGTTTTGTGTTCGTTTGTTTTTTTTACTTTTCCTTTGTTGCAAAATATGTCTACAACACTTTATTATTTCAGTTTTTGCAGTATATCTTTGTAAATATGATTTAATAATTTTATTTACATTAGCATTCAGGATATCGCAATATTATTGCGAGTTGTTTACTACAAGTTGTTTTTTTTATTGCTTTTGTATTGTTTTTCTTTGTTCTGTTCTGTTTTGTTTTGTGTTTGTTTGTTCTTTTTTTTTATTTTGTTGCACAATATGTCTACAAAAGTTTACATTTTCTTTGCAGTATATCCTTGTAAATATGATTTAATAATTTTATTTAAATTAGAGTAATTGAAACCAGAAACAAAGACTTCCCTGTAGGAACTATAGTAAGGAGTCAATCTGGATGGAGATCACATACAATTATTACTTCCGATAAAGCGTCTAGAATGCCTGAACTCCATGACCTCCCACTATCTACGGCACTTGGAGTTATGGGTATGCCAGGGTAAGCACAATCTAATTAGAATATGATGTTTGTTGTACATGTATCTGTTTTTTTCATTGGCTATTTGTTAAAATCTACTGTGTGACAACATCCCGTTTTGGGGTCATGTCAGGGTTCATATTTTCAACTGACCAATCAGCGATGAGCCTACTGAATCTTTAGGTATTGAAACCGAGTACGCACCCTGAGCTGTTGTCCAATTGGGCAATGTATTTAACTGTTTGGCATATGATTGGACGGTCAGAGATTAATGAAAGGTTATATGATATGACCCCCAACGGGATGTATTGTCGGTTCTTCGATTTGCTGCCTCTGATTACCTTTTGGTATCTTCAAGATTTCCCTTTTCCCCTCTACTAAGATGTCAAATATATAAGATATGCAATGAATGTTATAAAATAGCTTAAAACAAATAAACGTTATAATATACCTTGCATATGGCATATATAGTAGAATTGCTTGTCGTAAACTGTATATCATTATAATGCCCGTGGATTTAGACGGGCCGTCGTGGTCGTGATCACATGGTAGTTGGATTAACAACTACCTAAGTAATCGGTGACTATATCACCACTAACGTTGTGAGTCCGAATCCCGATCATGGCGAGGTGTACTCGATAAAACATTATGTGATCAAGTTTGTCAGTGATTTGCAGCATGTCAATGGTTTTTCCTGGTACTCCGGTTTCCTCCACCAATAAAACTGGCCGCCACGATATATAACTGAAATGCTATTGAAAGTGGCATTAAACACCATAACCCTAACCCTCCCTGTCAATTTAGATTTAAAAAAAAACAGGTATTAAATATGTTGTATGCGAAATATTTGCTACGGGGTCGAATTACTACCATATATTCATGTGGATAAAAGAAATATTTTTTGCAATACTTTTAACATTTTAGGATGACATCCTATTTTGGTTTCCTAGAAATCTGCAAACCACAGGCAGGCGAGACAGTGGTAGTAAGTGGTGCAGCTGGTGCAGTAGGAAGTCTTGTTGGACAGATTGCCAAAATCAAGGTTTTTTTTAAATATTTTAGGGGTTGTTAGGTTGATATCATTGCTATTAAACGTAGCTTGTAATATATATGTCAACAGTAATCATCAGGTTCCCACTTATTTAGTTGGGAATATTTCAAATCATTTTTCTAATTTACAATTCCTGTAATTATTATTAAAACAACTATTCTCCTCCCTCATGTATAGGTGCCCATAGCCGGAATTTGAATATCCTGTTCAGACCCTTTTGGGGTTCTTGCTTCAAAATATTTTTTAAATATTATTTGGCTCCAATCTTTCGACTTTGAGAGTATCTGACGCAGGCTATTCCATAAAGGAGTCAAGTGCACTAAATTGGATATCTCTCTACATTTTTATCATGCAGCCATTATAGTACCATTATTTGTTGAACTCCTAATTCCAAAGCTTGTGTGTTTATTT
Source organism: Gigantidas platifrons (assembly GCA_002080005.1). Lineage (NCBI taxonomy): Eukaryota > Metazoa > Mollusca > Bivalvia > Mytilida > Modiolidae > Gigantidas > Gigantidas platifrons. The sequence goes on from MJUT01023511.1 coordinate 378,918, forward strand.
GTCAACACCTGTTTATAGACTGGGTAGTGTATGTTGTCTGGATTCTTTGATATGAATTTCAATTATTCTTTAAATTCTTAATATGTGTTTTATATATAAATTAGCCCAGTTGCAACAAAGTTGCCCTCGGCGTATAGGTTGGTGAATTCCGCTCTTGCGATGGATGTAACACCCTAGCAGGTTAATTCCTCGACTTATTCAAACCAAAATAATACACAAGCTTAATATGGAAAATATCTCAGTGGAGTTTAAAAATCATATTTTGTAAGAGTTATCTCCCTTGTTAAAAAGTGTGGATGGAAATCATCGTTAGTGTACCAGTGTCCACTAATAGTTTCTCAACATATTCAAACCAAATGTATACACATGTTCTATATGGACAATATCTCAATCAAGTTGAATGATTTTGTTATTTATCTGCTGTAGGACTGCAGGCCGATATCATTTCGTTATTTATTAACTGTAGACTTGTAAGGTGATATGATTTTGTTATTTATATGTTTTAATTGTAGGGTTGCAAGGTGATAGGATACGCTGGAGATGACAACAAATGTAAATGGTTAAAAGAATTAGGATTTGATTGTGTATACAATTATAAAAAAGTAAATTTAGACGAAACTTTGAAGGAAGCAGCTCCAGATGGCGTCGACTGTTATTTTGACAATGTAAGTTAGAAGGTAGAAACTTTTATTTTTACTTAGTTATATGCTGAGAAAACTAAAACTAAAATAAAATAATTCGATTATAAGATTTGCTATATCAATATCTTTAAAGTGAATTTTATTCAATTCCATTTGGAAGCCAGACCCCGGCGCCACAAAACTTGAGAATTTACTTAAGGGTGTAGACCTGGGTTACCCTGATTTTCCCCATCATTCAATTTATTTTAAATTTGGTTCATGGAATAATTATGTCCAAATACATTATCTGCCAAAGATTCAAAAAAATTCACCGTGCCGTTTTCTCCATAGCACATCCTAAATATAGCAATTTTGGGGATATTCTTGACGCCAGATAGTAATACATGTACTAGTTTCGAAAGATTCTAATAGATATGCACATTTATTTTTGATTGAAATGGAATATTTTGGCTTTAGTACACTTGAGAGTGTTGTTGTTGAATAAATATGAAATATCTAGCATATCTGAATATCCTGTTTTGAGATAATCACGTGCAAAACAGTGGAAACTGCAAAAAAGGGGGGATGCCCTGAGGACCACCTTGGTATTAAAAATCGGATTGAAAAAATTTCTGTCTTTTAATTTCCACCAAAAAATGTCACACGGAAGAATAGACATATAGACATCATTGCACCAAATTTTACCAACTTTTACGGTCAGATTTTTAAAATATTTAAATTTATGTTTTTCATGGATGGCACCCAGAAAAAAATGAAATTGTCCAGGAAAGTTATCACACACCCATCCGTTGCTAGTTTCTTTGTTTTTGAGATATTGACACAGTGGATGTTCAAATTACCAAATGACTGCATTTGTCTTTTTTATTATCAGGTCGGCTGGGGAGGGGGAGGGGTGGTTTGAGGGTGACTCTACTTGATTAATTCATTACAAAAAAAAACAAAAACAAAAACAAAAACACAGACACCCACCCAGCTGTATTGTTAAATTCCTTCACATTCTGTGCTCCAGTTGTATTCGTTTGATTCTGATCATTCTTTATGTCTTAGTAGAAGGGGCGCGGTGGTATAAGAGAGGATCAAATACTACCATAACATGAATTTGCTCTATAGTTTCATATCTAAGTTTCTTGTGTATATATTTAACTTCTTTCTTGACAAACCCTTGAAAAAAGGTTGTCACACAATTTGTGTTACATTTATGGCATTTTTTACAACATATTTCAATATTTTGTGGGCACCGGCATATACAATGTAATAATAACACACTGCCTGACACTGGCATAAGTAGCAATAAGATATAAAAAATACAAGGAACACAGCTATGGAAAGTTAAATGGAAAAGGAGTCATTTTTTTAACTGGCCATATCCAATGTAAACAATCTTTGTCACCAAAAAGCTTAGAATTGAGGGGGAATTTTCAAACGCACAGATGATCATATATTTGAGAAGACACTGAAAATAGAGTTATCTCCCATACCCCAGGCCTACACCCTTAAGTCTGAGAATATTCTCAGACTTGAGTAAATTCTCAAGTTTTGTGGCGCCGGGGCCAGAACTGATGATACAATGATACACCCCCAATTCCCCATTTAAGACTAAGGTTCTCCATATCAGATTTTGGTTATACTGTTTACTATTAATTAGCCACTTTAGTTTCCTTGCTCCAAAAAACTTGTAAATCATTTGGCTTTCCACTCTTTTGACTTGGAGCATACCTGATGAAGGTGATAACAGAAACATGATGTGCCACTTAATCTACAGTTTTAATTGTCATTGCTAATGTTTGTTTTGTTATTGGCTTGTTTTGTTATTTCTATTAGAAATTTAAATTTGTTGAAGAATATTTCAGATCAGGGTCTCAATTGCTTCAACATGTAAATTAAATATTGTAAAGTAGAAATTTGTATTGAGGAAGCTATATCCTACCAAGGATTTATATAGTATATACTATATAAATCCTTGATCCTACCATATATTTTAATGCTCATTATACCCCCCGCAAACAAAGTTTGGGGGGTATATAGGAATCACCCTGTCCGTCCATCCGTCCATCCGTCCGTCCGTCCGTCCATGTACCTTGTATGCGCAGTTCCTCCTAAATGGCGTGTTGGCACGAAAAAGGGGGGGACATGTACCTTGTAAGCGCAACTTCTCCTAAACGGCTTATTGGATTTTTGTGAAACTTTACACAGTTGTAGTACACTACCTGCAGATGTGCATGAAGGAATACCGTTGCTGTCTAAAATTCAGAAGGGGAAATAATTTAACTTATACTTTCACGAAAAGGGCGGGGGCATGTACCTTGTAAGCGCAACTCCTACTAAACTGCTTATTGAATTTTTATGAAACTTTACACAGTTGTAGTACACTACCTGCAGATGTACATGAAGGAATACCGTTGCTGTCTAAAATTTAGAAGGGGAGATAATTCAACTTATACTTTCACGAAAAGGGGGGACATGTACCTTGTAAGCGCAACTCCTACTAAACTGCTTATTGAATTTTTATGAAACTTTAAACAGTTGTAGTACACTACCTGCAGATGTGCATGAAGGCATACTGTTGTTGTCGTCATCTAAAATTTAGAAGGGGAGATAATTCAACTTATACTTTCACGAAAAGGGGGGACATGTACCTTGTAAGTGCAACTCCTCCTAAATGGGTTATTGGATTTTTGTGAAACTTTACACAGTTGTAGTACACTACCTGCAGATGTGCATGAAGAAATATGGTTGCTGTCCAAAATTTAAAAGGGGAGATAATTCAACTTATACTTTCACGAAAGGGGGGGGTGTATGTACCTTGTAAGCGCAACTCCTTCTAAACGGCTTATTGGATTTTTATGAAACGTTACACACTTGTAGTACACTACCTGCAGATGTGCATGAAGGAATATGGTTGCTGTCCAAAATTTATAAGGGTAGATAATTCAACTTATACTTTCACGAAAAGGGGGGAGCATGTACCTTGTAAGTGCAACTCCTCCTAAACGGCTTATTGGATTTTTATGAAACTTTACACAGTCGTAGTACACTACCTGCAGATGTGCATGAAGAAATATGGTTGCTGTCCAAAATTTAAAAGGGGAGATAATTCAACTTATACTTTCACGAAAAGGGGGG
>MJUT01023511.1:382951-398390 GCA_002080005.1 Gigantidas platifrons
TGTCTAAAATTTAGAAGGGGAGATAATTCAACTTATACTTTCACGAAAAGGGAGGGTTGTGTACCTTGTAAGTGCAACTCCTCCTAAATGGGTTATTGGATTTTTGTGAAACTTTACACAGTTGTAGTACACTACCTGCAGATGTGCATGAAGAAATATGGTTGCTGTCCAAAATTTAAAAGGGGAGATAATTCAACTTATACTTTCACTAAAAGGGGGGGGGTGTATGTACCTTGTAAGCACAACTCCTCCTAAACTTCTTATTGGATTTTTATGAAATGTTACACACTTGTAGTACACTACCTTCAGATGTGCATGAAGGAATATGGTTGCTGTCTAAAATTTGAAAGGGGAGATAATTTAACTTATACTTTCACGAAAAGGGGGGGGCATGTACCTTGTAAGCACAACTTCTCCTAAACGGCTTATTGGATTTTTATGAAACTTTACACACTTGTAGTGCATTACCTGCAGATGTGCATGAAGGAATATGGTTGCTGTCCAAAATTTATAAGGGGAGATAATTCAACTTATACTTTCATGAAAAGGGGGGAGCATGTACCTTGTAAGTGCAACTCCTCCTAAACGGCTTATTGGATTTTTATGAAACTTTACACACTTGTAGTACACTACCTGCAGATGTGCATGAAGGAATATGGTTGCTGTCCAAAATTTAAAAGGGGAGATAATTCAACTTATACTTTCACGAAAAAGGGGGGGGTCATGTACCTTGTAAGCACAACTCCTACTAAACTGCAAGCGGGGGATGGGTATCACTCAGTGAGGTCACTCACAGTTATAGTTTATATCTGAAACTAAATTTGTTTAAATATGGGGGTTGTGGTGTTTAACGCCACTTCCAACAATATTTCAGTTATATCTTGGCGGTCAGTTCTTTTGGTGATGACATAGATCTGAAACAAGTTTAGGGGCCCGGGTGGCTCAATGAGTTAGGTCGCTGGATCTAACAATACAAGCCCATACAAGCCTATCACCAATACGGTGTGGTTCGCGTCCGGATTTGTAAATTACAAAAAAGGGTGCACTCGACTCGCAACCGCAAGTAATAAAGTTTACCAGTTGCTTGCCCATGGTCGGTGGTTCTCTCCGGGTACTCCGGCTTCCTCCACCACTAAAACTGGTCGCCATGATATAGCTGAAATATTGTTGAAAGTGGCATTAAACACCAAAAATCAAAATAAATCATCGAAACAAGTTTACGATTTAACTCAAATTAGTAAGAAGGGCCCAGTGGTTCAATGAGTTAGGTAGTTGAATTACCTAACGACTCATACAAGCCTATCACCAATACGGCGTGGGTTTGCGCCCGGCTTTGTAAATTATAAAAAAGGATACACTCGACTCGCAGCCACAAGTGATAAGTTGACCAGTTGCTTGCACGTGGTCGGTGGTTCTCTCCGGCTTCTTCCACCACTAAAACTGGTCACCATGATATAGCTGAAATATTGCTGAAAGTGGTGTTTAACACCAAAATTCAAATTCTTTTGGTGAAGAAAACTGGAGTAACCGGAGAAAACCAACGACCCACAGCAAGTCACTGACAAAATGAGCGGGAGTCGAACTCACAACTTTAGAGGTTTCTTATTGTTTGATTGAACTAAATATGTTTATAGGTAGGTGGAGATTTCACCCTTACAGTACTTAAACATATGAAACTGTTTGGACGTATGTCGATTTGTGGACAAATTTCGTTATACAACCTCACAGAAAGACCGAAATGTAAGTTGATAACATTACAAATAGATTGTCAAAAGCACATATACCGTACTATATAATAATTTTTTTCGGACGCATCTAGCCCCTGTGGATGAAAACCATTATTATTAAAATGACAAACACGCTTAAATATAAAGGGGACGAGAAATGTGTGCATCACAAAATACGCTCGTCTATATAAATAGGGTTTCTCCCCTTCCAGAGGGGAATCATGTTGCCAAGTTTGGTCAAGATCCAATATACAGAACTAAAGTTATTGTGCACAAACAATCCTGTTGTCAAAAATTGTATTTATAGTAACGGTGACTTTGACCTTTGACCTAATGACCCCAAAATAAATAGGGTTCTTCCCCTTCCACAAGGGAATCATGTGGCCAAGTTTGGTAAAGATCCAATATACAGAACTAAAGTTATTGTGCGCAAACGATCCTGTTGTCAAAATTTTTATTTATAGTAACGGTGACCTTGACCTTTGACTTCAAAATAAATAGGGTTCTTCCCCTTCCACAGGGGAATCATGAGGCCAAGTTTGGTAATGATCTGATATACAGAACTAAAGTTATTGTGCGGAAACCTGTGTGGTCGCCTGAGCCCGCCCGCCATACCCAATCACATAATACGGCCCGTCTTGAGATGGGCGTATAAAAATGGGTCAAATGTATAAGCAGGAAACCACCAGTAATTATTCACTAATTATAAATGTTGAATAAATAAGAAAATACACTTTTGTAAGTTGTATATCTAAAATCTAAATGGGTATTACAAATTATAATTTCTAAATCTGAATACAAAAAAATATGTTGAGTGTACTGAGAGCAGACGACAATACTAAGTTTTTTTTTACTTGTGTCTCATCCCAATTGTCACCTATTAAGACAATAACAAAAAATGTGTAAACTAAACCTTACAATTCCAGTCTGTACAGATGTTTAAGATGATTTCATATTTCACATCTTTAAATCAATTAGTTAGAAAAGTTTGAAGATACCAAAGGTGTAATATCAGAAACTCTAAATAGAAAGACAGACAAATCAATGGTCAAAGGAAAAATGGAAAAAAAACAAGTAATGATCCACAATACAATACACAGAATAAAGACCGTTTACTATTTTCGACGTCATCACTTGAACTTTACCACCAGGAACCCTTGATTCTGTATGCATCCATATTAGCATCAGCATTATATCAGAGCAATCCTGATAGGCAATGCAAGCTCGGGAATATCATATCAAATGAGATGCCCCGGTATATATAATATATATTGGTGCTGCTGAAATGTTGCTACATATAAAATGAAAATTGAGATCATGCTTAGTTCTCAAGTGGTCTCATGGTAAGCCTTAAAAATTCCATACAATGTTAAAATAATTGGCAATACCTTTTCTACATGCATGTTATTTTCCCATAGCTCTTGGCATCATTGCAGATTGCAAGAAAATTTACAATATATCTGTGACACCATCTTCTATAAGTCTTCATTCAACTTGAACATTTCAATAATCTAAAGGAGCGATTACAGGCTGCTTAAACAATATTGTAAAATGTATCATTAATTTTTAAAACTGTACTATATCCTCACCGAAATTATATACATTTATTGTACATGTCATTTTATTATTATAAGGTGAGATACCATTCCCAATGATCCTGTTTAAACAGTTACTAGTCCAAGGTTTCATTGTGACCAGATGGTATAACAGGTGGCAGGAAGGAGAAAAACAAATGGCAGTATGGATAAAAGAGGTAATTTTCTTCGGGTCAAGTGCATCATGTTCTTAAGGTAAAATGTTATTTTCAGAAACCATTTTCCTATGCTGTTCAAGTGACTTGTGACAGGTCTTTGGTATTCTCTGGGAACTCCGGGTTTTTTTTTTCACCAATAAAACTGACACCACGATATAACTGAAAGAATGTTGAAAGTGGTGTAAAACACCATAAACTAGGTATTTCACATGATTTTTTTCTTTGAAATAAAGGCCTTATCCTTCCACAATATCAAAAAGATACATCGACAAGGATTCCATATCATTTTATTTTTTGGAAATCGAAGAACTCTTTAAAAAGTTACAACATTTTGAGTTTTCAAAAATGTAATTACCTTTGTGCGACTCTGTGGAATTTTTTTTTCGAACAAGGATAAAAAGTGACATACATGTATGAAGCTACCGGTATAACTTTTTTCCAGGCAATTGTATATATTGAATAACAATTCGAGAAAATACTAAATCTTTGAAATATAAAACATTGGATTTACTTATGATTATCACAGTCATTCAGGAAATAAATTAAAAATACAGATCTTATAGAATCTACCGATATAAAAAGCAAAGTAAAATAATTTAAATAAATCCGGACTTTATTTGAATAAGAATACAGTTTTCAATATTTTAAACGTTCTTGATGGGTGTTATGTGACGTTCATACATGATGATAAACCATAAACCAAACCAATGCTAATACCAGTGATTTTATTCCTACTAAACATTCAAAGATGTGTAATTCTTCTGGAGGAGGGGGGGGGGGGATGAATACCCTTTACCATCAAGCGTCAACCACCCTTTTTTATTACCATTTATGATATATGAACATTTTCGTAATTCATGAAACCCGGGTTTTCAAGCTATCGTTAGCCCCAAATTGAAAGAAATGTTATCTATTTTCAGGGTAAAATAAAGTACAAGGAGACAATAACAGAAGGGTTTGATAACATGTATACAGCATTCCGTGGACTTTTTACGGGATCAAATACAGGAAAGGCTATCATCAAATGTTGAACTTTTATATTTAAAGAAACTTGTTGGTTTTAAAACATATTTATAACATGTATATTTTTGTAATGAAATATTAAACAGATTTATATCTATTTGTATTTAGTAAGAAAGGATATGGATGTAAATTAACATTAAAGACTATCTTACCTTTACACTTAAGACACAAATTAATATAATGGGACAGCCCTTGATTGCTGGTACATTATAATAATACATTGTAAACTAGTATTGAAAAACAACATGTAGATACATGTTTATTCATGAAAATTCAAACTACAGATTGACTACAGTATTACAAGGCAATATAGAAACATCAATCGGATCAGTTATTTTTTTGCATTACACAGTGTGATTTGTAAACAACGAGTTAATTAGCCGAGACAATTAGTGCCGTGTGCTTTGAGAATACAACACTAATTAAGCACAAGACAAATACCGCAATCTCCTTATGAACAAACAGTTTATTATGTGTGATCGTTCTCCTGCAATGCCAGGCAAAAATGTCATCTCTATCCACCAATCAAAATGGCCGATCCAAATTTCATCCGTTTATCTACATGATTTATTGTTAATCAAGTCTTCATGAACATGCCTGAAATAGTGCTTACTTGACGTTAAACAATAATCAGTTAAGCCATAATTTGTCACACGAGTCCCCAACTTTTAGCAGTGTCTACAGGGCTTCCAAAGCTTTCGTATATTATTCCATAACATTGCTCTGAACTGCTGACTTATAGTCAAATATACGATAAAATTCAATGCATTACCAATAAGAACTGGAAATTTCGAATTGGTCTCTAATGCGTTATGTATTTTCTTACTAAATATTGCAATAGGAAGAACATTATCTAATCTCTCAATAGCATTTGTTGCCTCCGATACTAAGAATATAATAGCAATTAAAACCACCATTACAGCAGATCTACGGTTTCTCAACTGCATTGCCTTGGAGTCAGTCCATTGAAGGTTACGTCTTAAGCAGGTGAGCTTGGCACATAAGTATATCGTACATATAAAAACAATAATTAAGGATATAGCAAATATAACAAATACTATAGTGTCTACATAAGCATCATATGTATTGAAACTGTCTAAATATTCTACTTGTCCGACACATATGTCGTTTCTCCCAGGGGCAAAATAACTCTCGGCAGTCATAAAAGAGAACAAGGAAATACCTACAGATAGAAACACCACAAATAGTGAAGATACTATTGCAAATTTGTTTGTAATGATATTCTTACTACAAAATGGAAACATCACAACAGTTGTTTTTAGAACACATAACATAGTTGTTAGTAGAATCGATATTAAGTGAAAGTCGTGTCCAATATTTTCTATTCTATTACTCACAATGCACAGAGGATATTTAACCATCACTATTGTATAATAGTCATATTCTCGTTCATATACGCTGTAAGATATGTTAATTAACTGGGGATAATACCCGCATAAAACCGAGGCAGTGTCAGAAGATGCTAAAAAACATAAAATGATGGTGACTGGAGACAGATTCTCTTTCATTAAGAAAATATATATTACAAAAATATTTACTATTGTTATGAAATTAGCGATAGTAACAGCAGTATAAATCAACCAATGCTTTGCACACTGAAGATACAGCGCTGTGAAATCTGAGGAGCGTTTAAGCTCACAACTGTACTCCTCCGTAAACATGTTTATATCCATAGCACTAAGTAGTGGTATTTGTTCCTTATATTGAAATTCTGGAATCAAAGATAGATTTGATTTTGATGTTACATAGTCGGTAAACATATTAAGACATGTCAAGGTGTGAAAATACAAATCGAAGACTGCAAATTCCACAATATCAATTGCTTCAATTTTAAAATTCCAAGATCTATGTACTTTCTTTTCAATTTCAGGTGGGAAGATGTAAATATTCTTCTCACTTAATAGTCTTAAACTCCTTGGACAAGTATGATCATGTGTCTCATTATTAAAAAGAAAATTAAACACGTCAGCGTTTGTTAGCGTCTTAAAATTGACCAATTCCAAAAATAACTGTGTACATTTTGTTTCTGTGAAATAAATATCCAAACCAGTGAAATAACGAAATGGTGTGGTGTCCGTGTAATTAACGTCATACATGTATGTGTGTGTTATGTTATCCACATGTAGACTGCTAACACTACATGTCGTCGCTGAATTTCGGCACCGATCGTTTGTGAACACCGATGGAAGAACATCAGATTCAATTCCAAAAATTTGATCCATGTAAAGGTACGTACAAAGTGTATCGTTGAATTTTAAAAAATGAAATGAAAAATCTGTAAAGTTAATAATTCGAAATAGGTAAGATGTCTCATTGTCAATAATGGTAGCAATTTGTTCAGGAGGTAATATTGTCTCCGTCTTGACAAAGTGGTCGCATGGAAAATTGTTCAACTTGGTGTCTACAATTGTCAACAACAGCAGCATCAAAAACACTTGTTTCCACATACTTCAGTTGAATGGTATGGAATTCCTTGATATCAAGTAAGTTAGTTTAGTCAAATGTTTATTATATAACCCAATGATCATCATTGATGAATATGCATATCCCATGATCATTGTCCATGAATATGCATATCCCATTGGGAATATTTACGGTTAGACAAAGTTAGATTTGATCAAACTGATAATAGTAAAGGTTTTGTATATTTCAATTGATTTCATATTTTAATGTACACGGGTCATTACTTAATGTTGATTAATTACAGGGCTGCATTGAAATTAATCTCGTAAGTGGATACAAAATGTATAAATTCTAAATTATTTAAACTATTGTCATTAAATTTGTGATTGTTTGTGATTTTCATTTCCCCAAAGAAAAAATACATATAGTTTGTTTTCCCTTAGTAAATGTACATTAAATTTGTTTTTCAATTTTTTGTCGTGAGTGAATGACTGTCCTTTCCATCAAAAAAGTCCTTGTGGTATTACTAAATAAAACGAGTTGCAAGTCAAAATCATTTGGTCTTGTTTTATACTCGGCTATAAAAAAAAACTTCCGGTAGGGGATGGGGGTGACCTCGGGGCCTCAACTCTTGGGGAAATTAATTTATCTATTCACCCCGATCATAAATATATATGATTTGGGGAGGGGATCTCAACCATTAAAAAGTTCACCTCAGGTAGGGGATGGGGTATGACCCCCGGTGCCTGAGCTATAAGGTATTTAATTCACCTAGTCACCCTGATCATAAATATATATGGTTTAGGGGTGGGGATCTCAACCATTAAAAAATTCACTTCAGGTAGGGGGTGGGGTATGACCCCCTGGGGCCTGAGCTATAAGGCATTTAATTTGACTAAGTCACCCTGATCATAAATATATATGGTTTAGGGGTGGGGATCTCAACCATTAAAAAGTTTACCTCAGGTAGGGGGTGGAGTATGACCCCCGGGGCCTGAGCTATAAGGCATTTAACTTGCCTAGTCACCCTGATCATAAATATATATGGTTTAGGGGTGGGGATCTCAACCATTAAAAAGTTCACTTCTGGTAGGGAGTGGGGTATATATGTTCAACGTGTTTAAAACTCAACTAAGTCGGCAAACAGGAAGTAGGAATCTGACGCTATCCACAATATGGCATACCTATATGAAGCTTGTGACCAAATATCAGATTTCTGCCATCAATTGTTGCTGAGAAAAATGCGACGAAAAATATCATGGGACGGAGGGACAGAGGTAAAACAGTATATCCCCCCTCCCCCTTCGGGTAGCGGGGGTATAAAAATTATCTCTGTTATATCATGGTAGTCAGTATTATAGGTGTAACAAACAAAACATCCTGATTATTTATCTAGTAAATAAAAAAAAAACACATGTTGTTTAACACTAACTGTTGTTTAATTGGTATCTTATTCTGTATCTTCAATGCTACATGCTCTGGTTGAGTTTTGTCCAGGTGGCTTTTTCTTTTTTGCCATTTCATGAACTGAAAAAGAAAGCAGCAATTCAAAGACTTATTCTCAAAACAGTGACATTTTTTGCAGGAATCAGCATTAAATTGGGTGGGGGGGGGGTCTACATTGTTTTATGACATTTAAGTTGGAGCTATGACAGAGAAAGCTTGATTTCATCTGCTTTGTCTACACTAATGATGAAAGATTAAATAATAAAGTGAGAGGTATTTTTTTTTACATCTTTTACAAGCATAATTTTTTTTTATCAAATAGTATGTCCAAAGATTAAACAAAATTTTTTTTTCAAAAATAAATTACATCAAAATCCATTCTTTCCATTCTTAGGAACAAAATGTTTACTTTAACCCTCAGTCAGAAAACAAAATCTGCAAGGTTGAACATATCTGATAACCAAGTGGGATGATGTGGATGTTTTGTCGTCACACCATAAATTCCCTCAGAATGAAGAGTAAGAGAGTTAATCATTACTCTAAATACATGTTTGGAGTATATAGTGAAAACTCAAGTATGAAATTTCTAATTTTTCACAACTATTTTTAAGACATGATATTTACCATTATCGGTAAAATGAACATTTTTTCTTTGATCTCATCAAGCTATATTACAAGTATCAAAGGACTGACCCTAATACTGAAAAATATCAGTCAGTGTGACATCACATTATGACATTTAATAATGATAAAAAGGATAAAATCAGTTTTGAATGTCTCGACACACAGTATCACTATCAGACTCGCTGAGATACCAGATAATGTCTGTCTCAACCTTCAAAACTGCCCTTATTCTAAATGTATTCAATGATACAGCAATAAGATTAATGACTACTTACTTCCTTGTATTGCCCACACAGCTAAAGCTAAAATAAAGATCCCACCTATAGACATTACTGTCCATTGTACAGGTCCAACATCATCTGGGAAAACTGAATGGGTCTAAAAATGTACGAGACAACAGGATTTATAGTACACATTCTAAAATAATGGTATACAATCATTCATACAAATCATTGCCATCATCAATTTTGAAGAAAAAAAATCATTAATAAATTACAGATTTCTTGAGTGAGTGATTAATGTTTAATGCCAACTCAGCAAATTTTCAGTTATTTCATGGCAGGAATTTGAATTTTTGAATTTTGGTGTTTAATGCCACTTTCAGCAATATTTCAGCTATATCATGGCAACCAATTTTAGTGGTGGATGGAAGCCGGGGTACTCGGAGAGAACCACCGACCCTGGGCAAGCAACTGGTAAACTTTATCACTTGCGGCTGCGAGTCGAGTGCACCCTTTTTTGTAATTTACAAAGCTGCGCGCGAAGCCACCTTCATATTGGTGATAGGCATTGTATGAGTTGTTAGATCCAACGACCTAACTCATTGAGCCATCCGGGCCCTTTCATGGAAGCAACAAGTTACATTTGGATAAAATGATGACAATGATGTCTGCTTTGTTCTAGACCAACACTCAAGAGTTGGATTCTTATAGTGCTAGCTCACTTAAAAAACAGTCCACTGGAAGACATGTTGCTTCACTTGGACACATTATCCTGATTTTGAGCCAAATAATATTTGCTCTTTCTCCTTAGTCTTGCATGCTTAGTGGAGAAGCAACAAAAACAAAATTCATAGTCTTTGGTCTGATTCGACCTGATCTAGAACACATGATCTACCACACTCGAGGCGAGCACGCCTACCATTACACCACCGATAAAGCTCAGATTTCTTGAAAATAAATATTGTAATGCTACAATATAACTACAACTTATAACTTTAATATTTAAGGAATCTAGATAAAAACGTATGTATCTTACTTAATAGTGCACATTACATATTTCTGGAATAACCTTTATCAGGTATGTTCATAGTCACTACATTGGGAAGACAAACAAATTAATTATCTTTGGGAGGAAGAAATCCACATGGTTTAAACAGGATAGCCAAAATCAGCTAAGGTTACCTATGTCTGAGGGGGATTGTATTATTTTCGGTTGTATTCCACCAATAAAAACTGACCACCACAATATAACTGAAATACTATTGAAAGTGGAATTAAACACGATAACCCTAATTCTAACTCTAAAATAAGACATTTTTATTTGTACCTACCTGTTCTTGAGAAGAAATGCCTTTAAAACCACAAGTTTGTGTAGAAAATGATGAACACATTGGACAATGATGAATCTCCAGGAAACATACATCAACATATGTTGTATCTATTACAGATTGTATGTTCTGTCTACTGGCTGTAGATCTGTTGTATACTATAGTTATGGTAGGGATAGGGATCATTGCTATGGGAATCTGTGTTAAAAAATAATAATAAAACAAATAGTATCTATTACAGCCTGTATGTTCTGTCTACTGGCTGTAGATCTGTTGTATACTATAGTTATGGTAGGGATAGGGATCATTGCTATGGGAATCTGTGTTAAAAATAATAATATATGTCTTTCAAATGCACAATTATGCACACGTTTTTGGATATTTTATATAAACTAACAGGGGCTGTTTCACACTCATTTTAGAGTATGAGTTATTTCCATTGTTGAAGATCCATCTGTGGCTGTGAAATGTAGAACTGCAAGAAATTCATTGTTCCTTTACTTGAATTTGTGTCTAAGTGTAATGTTGAGTAGTCTCCCATGTTCATTTACATCCATATCTTTTCTTATTAATTTAAAACTCAAGATTTTAATTTCAAATATGTTACTAATCAACACTGAGCCATGACTGAGGGGATAGAGGGGAGGATTTATTTACCTTAGTTTTAGTAACGTTTGATGTCAAACTTGGTAAGGTACTAAAGGTTGGTACTGTAACTTGTCCAGCAAGACTTTGGCATAATCTGTAAAATATTTACATTTATGTAAACAGGAAGTATATATTCTATAGAAACACAGGATTTTAACCATCAGATGCAAAACTTTGTATCATAATAGTCTAATTATTTACTAAAATGTAAGCTGGTTTGTTCATAAAAAAACTCGGCCTAAGACAAAGTCCGATTTGTTTTTCTCTCTAGAAATAAGGACCATGATATCCTTTGTGACCTTATGATAGTTCTGGCGAAAAATGATTTAACAACTGCAAGAATGAAGATAATTGAGAAAACTGATAAAATGAGAAATATGATACTATAACATACCCATCAAATGTTCCAGATATAGAAATAGCTGTAGCTGTTATTGGTCTAATGTAATTTATATCTATAAGTAGTACTCTATCATTCACAAATGTCTTCAGTTTAGTTATCTCCCCTGACATGTCAACATGGCTACTTGCATCTTTCTTCAAGCTAAATTGGATATAATCCTACAATTATGAAAAAAAAGTTTAAACAGTGATGGTCAACAGTTCCACCAATATCAACAAAACAAATAATTACCTCTCACCTCAACTCACTGAACATTAAAAAAACCACGACATGTGATGTTGGAAATCAAAGTCCTAACTTGGGGACAGGCAAAAAAATGTGACAGGGCTTAACCAATTATTGGGATCCCAACTCTCCTCTATAAATAACTGGAACTCAACCATCCATACATATATAAACAAACAATAAAAAAGCCAATTATTTCCTGAGAATCTGATTACAATCATATGTCAAGTATACTTTGCAACATTAAATCTGACACAATTTGAACAACCTTACATCCATGTGAACTTTAAATGAAAATGCAGCTGTCAAAATCTTCCAAGCAATTAGTTCAGCTTATGAAAAAGCCAGAGAGAATAAGAAAGTATACCTATATAAAAGGTTAAATGGTGTAGTTTCAGATTGTTAATGGGGAGTAGTATTTGTAACATGATTTAATTCAGCATGACAAACTTAAATTTTTTCATGTTGAACATTATCACTAATGGCGAAGGGTATTCGGTACAACATTATGTGATAAAGTTTGTCAGTGACTAGTGGAAGATCTATAATTTTCTCCTGCTACTCTGGTTTCTTCCTCCATTAAAACTAACTGCCACAATATAACTGAAATATTGTTGTAAGTGGCGTTAAACACCATAATCCTAATGTTTCCCAAATGACATCATCAGTATTTATATCACTCAATAACAATGTAGGTCAGACATAATTAGTGATAATAGCATTATTTTCAACCAATTCAACATGAGAAGGAACTACTTACCCTTCCGGAGTACCTGAGCTCATCCTCAGGTTATAGTGGGGTTCGTGTTGATCGATCGTCAAACTTCTTACATCATAAAATTTGTATTTGTTATCTTTTCGTAGTTTAAACTGTTAAACATTTCACTGCCAAAAACAACAGAAAAACTGCTGCCATTATAATTTCCCAGAACATATCATTTTTATATCATTATTGTAAAAAGAACTAAGGAGTTAATTTGTTTGTGTAGTAACATAGATATCTGTTTATATAAACTTACTTTTTCTATTGTCATCAGCTGGTAAGACTGTCCTATTTCTCCGAGTACAAGGGAGTTAATTTGTTTGTGTAGTAGTATAGATATTTGTTTATAACTGCTTAATCCACTGTTTACTATCGCATCAAAATCAATACTTTTGAAATGAAGTTTAATCTGAATGCTGCAATGAAAGAAACAACTTGTCAAACCTATATACTAGAGACTCACACGATTATTCATGAATGTTTACATACTACAATGGAAGAAATTAAAACCCAATAACAGTTCATAAAACCATATTTCTTAATCGGCAATCATGTCATTAGCAAAATTCAATTTGCTATAGTAAAATCAGCTACAGATGTCAGCAAATGACCTTTTTATTGAAGTGCCTGTGCCAAGCCAGGACAGTAAGTGGTCATTTATATGTGTAAAAAGGGTATTAATTTTGCCTCCATTTCTATGATTTTTTTTATTGGATTTTGGAACTGTTCCAACAGTGTGTTTTTTCTTTTCTTCATTTCTATTTTTTTACAAAACATATTTCTTAACTATGATAATTACTTAGTAAAGTCATCTACACGTCTAGGAATCAGATTCTGTGGTCCAAAGTTAAATCCAGTTTTGTAGTCTATTTCTTGTCTTAACATATCTGTATATCTTTCTAAGTAAGGATACAACGGTGTGGTTTGTATTTCAACCATGGCATCTGTCTAAAAGTAGAAAGACGAAAAGTTAGTCTATAAGATAAACCTTTTTTTTGCAATGGTATTATTTGTAATTTCTTTTGCAAACATCTTTATAATACATTATAATGAACCTTTCAACGTCTATCTATCCCATACTATCAGCTTACTGGTATTTAACTGTCCCTTTTCATTCAAGACTTAAAAAAATCCAGAAACTATAGTTACATCCACCATCTAAAAAATTGGTTGGTTACAATAGATAATGTAGTGAAATCTGTCCAAACAGAATGTAAAATAAACCAGAATGTTGTATAAACCAAACGTTAATAAAAAATCCTAATGAAGCAAATCTTTGTTAATTTAACCTGCTTAAACAAAAATTCTGTCTATTCCGAACACATTGATCTCAATGAGGATCGGTTTAGACAGATTTCACTGTAAATAATTCTTTTAATATGGATGCTATCTATACCTCTGTAAAAACTGGAGAATTAACTATGTATTGTCCTGCCGGGTGTAATAACAGTATCATTTTGTTGTACAAAGACTTTAATGACTCTTTCTCCTCCTTCTTGGTTAATGTCTGTATCTGATTGCATGGTAGAAATATCTTGTACTTAAATCTGAAAGTATATCAAAGATTAAGTAAAAAGTGTTTATTCTCTATACGTCTGAGACATATTATGTAAAAATCAATTAAATTTAACATGAAACTAGAGGCTCAGTGGGCTGAGCCTGTGTCACTCACCTTTCATTCTGCTTTGAGGAAACTTAATACAGAACCTTCCATATATGTAGATGCTTCCTACCAAGTTTCGGTTCAAAGGAGAAGATTTTTTAGAAATCGACCAATCAGAAACAAGAATTGCATGTGGAGGCCATTGCTAACCATTCGGAATGAAATGAGCAATCTTAATAGAGGACATTCCATAGATGCTTCCTACCAAGTTTCGGTGGTAGCCATGTTTGTTAACCGATCGGGACGAAATGAGCAATCTTTATAGAGGACATTCCATAGATGCTTCCTACCAAGTTTCGGTTCATTTGACCAAGCGGTTTCAGAGGATAAGATTTTTTTTAATCGGCCAATCAGAAACAAGAATTGCCTGTGGCAGCCATGTTTGTTAATGGATCGAGACAAAATCTGCAGTCTTTAGAGAGGACCTTCTATAGATGCTTCCTACTAAATTTCAGTTCATTTGGCTGAGGGGTTTCAGAGGAGAAGATTAAAATGTGAAAAGTTAACAGACGACAGACGTCAAGTGATGGCAAATGCTCACATTGCCTTTGGCAAGGTGAGCTAAAAAAATTACATATGAAAACAGTGTTATAAATCAAAACAAGCAGTTAATAATAAATTGTTGAATTAATAAAACTTTAAAATTGAGAATTGGTTGTATGGAGTGTTATTACTTCAGAAACAATTGGGGTGGGGGGTAATATTTCAGTTATATCATGGGGGTCAGATTTATCAGTTGAGGAAACTGGAGTACCCAGAGAAAATCACCGACCTGCTGCAAGTCACTGACAAACTTTATCACAAAATGTGATTCGAACTCACAATGTTAGTGGTGATAGGAACTGATTGCATAGATAGTTATAACTCCAACTACCATAGGATCACAACCACAACGGCCCCCTGAAATGTGTAAGTGATTGTTGTGTCATTCCAAGTGTGCAATTTTCCAGCTACATCATGTTAAGAACATGTTATATTTAAATGATATGATAATGATGTCCACTTTGTACTAAACCAACATGCTTATAGTGGTAGCTCACTTCAACAACAGTCAGTGGGTAGATATGTCGCTCCACATTATCCTGATTCCAACACAACCAGTCTTTGTTCTTACTCCATAATGCTGTGTGATTGATAATAGTAGGGTAGCAGAGTATCGATTTTTGCCGATTTGCCTTAATAGATGACACA
>MJUT01023511.1:408515-443927 GCA_002080005.1 Gigantidas platifrons
ATTTTTTGTGTTTTAATGCCACTTTTTGGATTCCTGTCTGCGCTGATGGGTACTTGACATAAAACTTTATATAATCAAGTTTGTCAATTACTTACTAGAGATTAGTGGTTTTCTCTGGGTACTCCATTTTCTTCTATCAATAAATCTAATCTAAATTGCAGTTTTCAATCATGTTTCTCATATACAGTCCATTCGCCACCCTTAATTTTTTACTATATATTTCATATAAAACCACATTTTTAAAAAAAATATATTTTAAAGTTATCTCTGGGCAGATTTTTATGAAATTTATTTCAAGACATGCAGAATTCTTTAAATTTTATTTGTTTATCTGATAGTAATTTTTGTCAGCATGGTTTATGTTTTCTGGTGATTTAAACACAAATGTTGATTTTTCCGATTTTATTTTGGTTAAATATATAGCAAATTTGACGTCAGAAAACAAAAAATTGTCTTTAAATCATAAGAAAATAAAGGCAAAGGAAAATCGTGCTAAAATAAACAAATATCTCTGCTTCTTCTGGTGCAAAAATGATCAAAATTTGTTTAGAAATGACTTCACAATAATTTTTTGGAAAAATGTGGTTTTATATGAAATATATAGCGTAAAATCGAGGGTGTAATACCAAAAATGTTTAACAACTCAATAATCAAAAAGTTACGAAAATAAATATGAATAAAAAAATATCCATTGGAATTTTGTTTTTGCACACCTTTCAGGATAAATAACATCTGATGAACATTGGTTTAAATCTGACCAATCACAACCTGGAATACTGTCACATGTACTTTGTGTCCTAAAAAATATTGAACATTGTATAATTAAATCATTCATGTCTACAAAAATATACATAACAAGAGATCAGAATTTCCCCAAGTCTTGTGAAGTTAAAATAGATGCTCACAAGGAATCACTGTCTTAAAATTTCACAAGGATTAGCCAAAAAGTACTAAAGTAATTGTACGGAAACAACAATAACAACAGACCAAAAACACAATATGACAGCAATATTTTGCAGCCATATAAAACTACACCAACTTGTTAGAAAGTAGTTCTTTAAGCAAAGTTATGACTTGGTGATATTTTTATGGTTAAATTGGTCTCCATTTTAAAGTTGCCGCTGCCTTTAATTATATACATATACCTCTAATAGACAAAGCTAGGAATCAAAATATCTACCATTCATTGTTTTTAGTTTTTTGCCCCTTGAGCCTTGGTCACGTTATGTTTTCTTTTGATTTGTAATTTACACAATAATTTGTTCCATGATAAATAAATACATGTTTACATTTTGATATTGGAATCCAGCATCTTTCATTTTTCATGACTCGATAAAAAGGTTCCTCTTCTCTCCTCCTCTAATACATCTGATGAGAATATATAACCATGCAACATCAAATACTTACCCTTGGTGACAATTTCTTGGACAAATTTGATCAAAGGTGCCTATGAAGACAATGTCTTTCGCAGCATATCTCTGTCCATACACAACCATTGTGACATTACCATTGGTTACAGCTGTCTGTAGCATGTCATACTCTGACCTCAGGTCTATTCTGTTGTCATGGAAACTGTCTACAGAAAATGTCACTTCATCCTAAAAAAGAAGGTAAATAGTCCAACCTTGTTTTGTGAACAGATATCATTTAAACACAATCAAAGGGAGATAACCCCAACAAATTAATAAAGCTGTCATATTAATTTGTAATTGACATTATATAATACTAAAATGAGTGAGTGAGTGATTGCACCTCAGTAATTTTTCAGCTAAATGTACAAAATGTATATCATTATGAGAACAAGTAAATTTTCAATGGGATGATGAGGTCCGCTTTGTACTAGACCAACTTAGCTGGATTTTTATAGTGCTAGCTCACTGAAACAACAGTCCGCAGATAGACATGTCGCTCCACTCAGACATATTATTCTGACTCCAAGCCACCCTGTCTTTGCTCTTTGTCCTTAATGCTACGTGCTTAGCGGAGAAGCAACAAATACCAATTTTATAGTCTTTGGTTTGACCCCAGCGGGACTCAAACACACGATCTACTACACTCGAGGCGAGCACGATAACCATTACACCACCGATGCGGTTAATACAAAAATGAAGTTTCATACAACATCAAAACGAATGCTCAAACATGAAGTAAAATAAGCGCGAAAAAAAAAAGGTTTTTACATCAATGTACTGTTCATTTTTGTACTATTATCAACTGTGGATTATGACAGCTACTGTTTTACTGGTACATTATCAGTAATGGTGCAAGTCATTTATTGTTGTTTAACATCAAATGAGCTGGGGTTTTTTGCAACTAAATCATGGCGAGAACAAGCTACATTTCCATGAGATGACGTCCGCTCATACTAGACCAACATGCTGAGTTGGAGTTTAATAGTGCTATTGCTATCTCACTGAAACAACAGTTGGCTAGTAGCATGTCTCTCCAAACGGACACATTATTCTGATTCCAATCCAACCAGTCTGTTTTACTCCTTAATGCTGTGTGCTTAGCAGAGAAGCAGCAAATACCAATTTACAGTCTTTGGTTTGACCCGACCATTGCTCAAACTCACGATCTACCACACATGAGGCAAGCATGCTAACCATTATGCCAGCAATACGGTTATGTTAGTAATAGAAAACCTCTTTAAACTTAATACATTTTGCCACCAATTTCTTGGTATTCAGTCTTGATTTTACATATTTACCATAGTAAGTTTTACGTTTCCTAGAGTACTGACTACTTGTGGTCTGAGATAAGACTGGACCATTTCTGTTATACCATTTCTCATTTCCTCACGTCCGTCCAATGGATGTTGTTGTAACAATGTATCTAGATCTAATCCTTCCATTCTTAGAGTTATATGCATACTGTAAGAACAATGGGTTATTTCATTCTTGTACATCCTTACTACTACCCCGTTACTGCCATTGTTTTTATAATGTTATACACTGTATATGCATCAGAAGTTGACAAGTTATCTCCCTTTTGTTATATTTCCTGTGATTTCATTGTAAAAATTATCTTAACACAATACATCTATACAAGACTCTAAGTCAAACTGAAGTGGTCTATACAAGACCCTAAGTCAAACTGAAGTGGTCTATACAAGACTCTAAGTCAAACTGAAGTGGTCTATACAAGACTCTAAGTCAAACTGAAGTGGTCTATACAAGACTCTAAGTCAAACTGAAGTGGTCTATACAAGACTCTAAGTCAAACTGAAGTGGTCTATACAAGACTCTAAGTCAAACTGAAGTGGTCTATACAAGACTCTCAGTCAAAATATGTCCATCACTTTGTATCTGTTGTTGTATGCTTTCAACATAACTCAAGATTCAAAACCAGAAACCCACCTGAGTCTTTATCGCTCACCTGGTTATATATTCTGATTCTTTATCGCTCACCTGGTTATATATTCTGAGTCTTTATCGCTCACCTGGTTATATATTCTGAGTCTTTATCGCTCACCTGGTTATATATTCTGAGTCTTTATTGCTCACCTGGTTATATATTCTGAGTCTTTATCGCTCACCTGGTTATATATTCTGAGTCTTTATCGCTCACCTCGTTATATATTCTCTGATTATTAAAGTATTTGCATAATAAAGTTATATACACTGTTTCTTCAAATATTTCAAATTTCCAAACTGCTTACAAATACTACATGTATTATGGTATGGAACCACCCATGTGATCATAAACGATTCCTATCGTGTGACCAACTGATCAACACTAAACACAAATTTCATAAAGTAACGTCCAGTATTCTTTCATGTATAACTTGGATATATATACAACATACGTACATTGTCAGAAAATATATAATTTATTTGCATGAGCTGTAGAAACAGTTAGAAAAGTGAGTCTTTGAAGACATTTTCTAGCCTGTCTCGTAGCGAGTGCAAATTAATTTTATATTTAAAGACAATGTATGTATACTATATTATGTTTATCCTGCAATATCAAAAAGTCCAAAACATCTGCAAATTGTCTGAAAATAATAGAAACAAGTGTTGTCCTTATTATTTTCAATGGTGTCATCTTTGACGTCAGATCTTATACTGTTACCGTTTCAAATGAATCAGGTACCAGAAATGCTTAATAAGGTTCATGACCTAATAACACTGAAGTTTATTTGACAACCTTTATTAGTACTTTTAAAAAATCACATAGTTTCAGGATAAAAACATTTTATTACTGTTGAGAAGATTTCTCTACATGTATCTATGTTTAACAGATTTTTCCACATGTTTTAATGTTAAACTATTTCATGAAGAAGCATCCATCTTGAATTTTACTAGCAAAAACATTTTGAACACACCAGCCAATGATCGTTCATAATCAATAAGTTCAGAATTTCTGGGGAAAATATTTTTATTTTTCAGTAATTTATACATTTATACATATTGTCAGTATCAACTATTTGACGTTGATGCTGATAATAATCGGTTAGTGTGACGTTCAACACATGATGTTACCGATGAAAACAATAACATCAGTTTTGAAGGTCTTGGCTTGCAGTATCACTAGTCTCACAGCTTGTCATATCAGACTCACTGCTATTTGGGTTAGGACTAGCGTTATGGTGTTTAACGTCACTTACAATAATATTTCAGTTATATCGTGAGTCAGTTTTATTGCTGGAGGCAACCCTGAGAAAACCACCAACCTGCCGCAAGTCACTGTCAGACAAACTTTATCACATAATGCTGTATCGAGTACACCTCATCTGAGCAGGATTTTAACTCACAACATTAGTGGTGATAGGCACTGATTGCATAGGTAATTGTAAATTCAACACTGCTATTTGAGTGATATTTCAACCTCCACAACAGCCGTTATTCTATACATGCAGTTTCCTTTTTTGTCTCATATTAAACTATATATGTCTATAAATTATGGTATCTTTTGTTTGATGTGATGTTTAAGAACATATATTGTTGCTTGATGTTAAATTAAATCTTTTTTATAATTAAGTTACACATCATTTTCCATAAAAAGTTTGCACGGTTTCAAAGATTGTATACCTTGAAGTGTATTATATTACATATATTGCATAAGCAAGTCTTTTCAAGTTTTTTTTTTGTTAAATTGTAAATGCCTTTAGCAATTTAATTAATTTAAGCTGTATAGTGAATGTGTTTACTTTAGCTTAGAAAACAAAATTGAATGATCTGAAATTGAACATTTAAATAACTCTCTGTACAAGTCTTCATGAATAAAATTAAAGTATTAAAATTTGACTTAAAATTCTATAATACTGAATCAACATGAAAATTTAAAACATAGATATATAAGGGACCATCTTGGTTGTGATTGCATGGTAGTTGGATTTACAACTACCTATGCAATCATTGCCTATCACCACTAAAGTTGAGAGTTTGAATCCTGCTCATGGCGAGGAGTACTCAATACAGCATTATATGATAAAGTTTGCCAGTGACTTGCAGCAGGTCAGTGGTTTTCTCCTGGTACTCAGGTTTCCTCCATCAATAATACTGACCTCCACGAAGTCCTAAAACGTTATATATTATTGTTTAAAGCCATGTTTTATTTATTGAAAAATGGCACTGAAGTGAAATCCAGTAATATTTATTCTTTTTAGGAGTTTTCCTTATACACAAGGCAAACCATTCATCCCATCATTTCATTGCTTCCCATTTCTTTTTATATATGAAGGGGAGATAATTATTACATTGTTGCATTGAATGTTAATCGTTCACTCATGCAAACTAAAAGCTGCCTGCAAATTAACATCATTTAATGTGGTGTTTTTGTTGTTGTTTGTTTTATTTCAATTAACCCAGGTGAAATGATGCATGCATCAGGAATCTACATGTGTGCTTAAAAAAAACAATATTCCGTAAGGCCATGCAAAATTAATTACTTGGTTCTCAGGCCCTTTTTTGTCAAAATTGATGAGGGAGGGCAGCATTTTTTTTTTATCCTTTTACTGCTGTAATAAGTGATGAGGGAGGCATTTTTTCTTTTTTTCTTTTTTTTGTGAAAAATATGGCAATGTATAAATCTTTTCATTACTTTATTGAAAATTTCAATTTTATTTCTTCCGATGGTGGCAGAAACATCACAATTTTTATGGAAATGTCCAATCCGCTGGTCCCAACGTATCATTTTTTATCTCCGTAAACAATTCCAATAAGGTACAAGCTTCGGAGAAGCCCTCTATTATGTTCCCTGGTAAAACTGGCAAACATTTGTGCCGAATTTGGACAGAAACGATTGACATTTTGTCTAAATGTCAAATGGAAACACGTTTTTTATTTATACATTGTCATAACGATGCTTTAAATCTCATTTAAGCATGATGCGTTTTAAAGCGTTTCACCGACCACGCGATATAAGATAAAAAACGGATGCGGTTGTTTTTTCCGTACGGACAGCGCTGCCGCATTAAAAAAATTTTTTTATACTATTTTTGCAATAAAATCGGCAATGCGGCGACGAATTTCCACATGCGGGCGGGCCTGAGAACCAAGAAATTAACTTTTTATGGCCTAACCTTGTTCTCGTTATGAATATAGCTGAAATACTGCTCACTTGACACTAAACAACAAACAATCAATCAATCAATCATATGCCATTATAATGTTATTTACTTTGTAAACTGTTGGTATGTAGTAGGATGTAAAGTCATGTGATATTTTGAGCCATTGATAGTAATAGGTGTCTTGTAAGCCTGACCAATCAGTTGTTGTATGTCCCACCATATATCTGTGACTGGAGGGGAAGTAACTCTACCTTGTAACTGGAACCATATTTGCCTACCAATGAGGAAATCATCCTGAAGAACAAAAATATTAGAATATCAGACTGGTCAATAATAGAGTGATACAAATCTTGATACACAGCATTAAAATCTGTAATGTCTATTATACTAATTTTTAAACACAACAGCTATTTGTTGTAATTGTAGAGGTCATTAATGCTTTTGATGCAATCAGATTAATATTATTCAAGTTTCATAAAATTGCAAATCTCATAAAATCTAAAAATAACAGTTTTCCCCTGGAAACTCAATTTTTTTTTTTTTTTTTTTTATGTAGAGTCCTAACATGCATTGAGAGAATATTTGGTTAAATTAAATTGATCTTACAATTAAGTTTTCAACACCAATTAAAAATACATGTTATGTACAGGTAGGAAGGTGTGTTTGATATATAATTTTTTTTCATTTCTACACTATACAGTAGTTGAAGATTTTAAAAATGTTACATCATGTCATGTCATTATTAAACTTTGAACTTCATAGACAAAGGAGTCTTACTTTGGTTTATGATTAGGCCTTACAATCACTTGTACTAAACAACAGACAATCAGACCACTGCATCAAATTAATACTTTGTTCTGATACAAATGTAGAACAATTTTGGGGTGTGAGTAAAAAAATCATACTGGAAAGATTTAAGACCATAAGGCCTGTAGATAGTCTTCTAAATTAGACTTTCGAATTTACTGACCCAAAAACTTCAAAATTAGAATATTTATATAGATTCTATTGAACAAATTTGGCAAAAATCACTGGTCCGAATCAATTTTCACTGGCCGTGGGCCACTGGACCACTGCTAAAGTCGATGACTGCTACTGTAGTGAACATAGGTGTTTAATGCCACTACTAACAATAATGCAGTAAAATCGTGGCTGACCGTTTTATCGTGAAACAAACTGAAGTACCTGAACATTTGTTTAATTTTGAATATTTACTACATGATGCTTAAAGCCACATATCACTGCAATTCCATTAGAAGAATTTAATAACATTTTACTTTGGATGTCATAGGCTTAGACTCCATAGATCATGGGTACCTCATCTGTGTGAATTTATTCTTCATATCTGGCAAATATCATTGTAATATAATTGTTATTTAAAAAAAAAACAATTTCAGTGATAGTTAACATTACTCCACCTTTGATGCTCCTACTAACTATCCTCCTAGTGGGCATCACTTTTTCCCAAGGATAATCCCTGTCAAGTTTGGTACCATTTGCCAATCAATTCTGGATTATAGTGTTGAAATATGGAAAGCTGACAATATGGAGGATTTCTTAATAAGAATTTGAATTTTAGTGTTTAATGCCAATTTCAGCAATATTTCAGCTATATCATGGTGACCAGTTTTAGTGGTGGAAGAAGCCGGAGTACCCGGAGAGAACCACTGACCCTGGACAAGCAACTGGTAAACTTTATCACTTGCAGCTGTGAGTCGAGTACACCCTTTTTGTAATTTACAAAGCTGGGTGCAAACCCAACCGTATTGGTGATAGGCTTGTATGAGTAGTAAGATCCAACGACCTAACTCATTGAGCTACCCGGGCCCCCTCTTAATAAGAAGGTACTGTAGATACCGGTAAATAAAAACAGCACTTTTAAGAAGGATGACACAAAAATAAACCTTTATAATATGAAGTTGAAGCATAGTTTGGTCCAGTGATGGAATATGAGTGATCAGCATTTGTTGAAAACTTCTAGTGACCTCATTCTCTGCTGGTGTCATGTTGTTATACAATCCCAAGCATGGTACATATATTGTAGTTTGAATTCTGTAAAAAAAAACACAAAAAAACAACATTGACTTAAACTGACCTTTAAATAATTCTAGGCATGGTAGACATATCAAAGCTTGAATTCTGTAAATAAACATTGACTTAAATAGACCTTTATACAATTTGGCCATGAATTTTTTGTATTAAGAGTAAGAAATAAGTCTGGTTATTTAACTTTGTTGTTGTCGATGTCAAGCAATACCTTATTATTCCAATAGTATACTGCACATAGTGCTAATAACTGTTCGGAAAAATATATAAAGTGTAATATAACTGTTTGAATTAGGTACGTAACTGCCTGTTGAACTAATAACTGGTTATTTTCATTGTCTGCCAGTAAATATACAAAAATGGATCTCACAGTGAGTGAACCGTGTGGATCTAGCTGTGGAGAATAAGCTAGAAGTGTAGTGAATTTAATGCCCATATCATAAAAACATGGATAAAACCTAATCTCTGACATAATTTTAGTGAGCTTTGTCAAGTTAATTTGTTGATTATTGTATAAACATGAACTATAGAATATATGAACATTGTGTGTATGATTGTTGTTTTAATGCCAATTTTTCAGCTACTTCATGGAAAGAACAAGTAAGATTTCAATGAGACACTGATGAAGTCTGATTTGTACTAGACCAACACACTTAGTTGTATTTTTATAGTGCTAGTTCTCTGAAACAACAGTCCTCCGATAGACACAATATCCTGATTCTGAACCAACCAGTCTTTTCTCTTTCTCCTTAATGCTGTGTGCTTAGTGGAGAAGCAACAAATACTAATTTCATAGTATTTGGTTTGACCCAATCTGGGCTCGAACCCAAGACCTACCACACTTGAGGCGAGCACGCTAACCATTACATAACTGATGCGGTTTATTTGACCAGTGCATTTTATATACAAACACATTTCTATCTTATAACTTTGGCTTAGTTGTTTCTCTGTGGTTTAGTGTAGTATAATAATACCGTTATTGCCTTCATGAAAAGTCGATATCCATAATTATCAAATTTCAAAGGGGTTATTTCCCTTATCCCTTCAGGCAATAACTCCTTCTCAATTTGATAATTATGGATATTGACTTTTCATGAAGACGATAATTGTATATTATATCTTGAATTCTGTAACATATATACTTAAAACGAAAGGAATTATAATAATGGCATTCCAATGAATATATCTTCAAGAGAACCATTTTTAGATATGTGCTCAAAGTTTGCCTACATAATTTCTTAAAAAACTACATGCATTTATAACAAAGAAAAAATCTGTAGTTCACAATGTTATTTTCAAATAAAATTAATATAATTAATAATATTACCTCTCTGGTAAAAATGAGCTGTTGGTACACAGTCCATTACTAAAGATATCCCAGTGGCACCCAGGGACTCTGTTACATTCAAACTGGTTCACTCTAAAAAAAAATTATAAAAACATCAGAGATTGTCTTACATTACATCATTTTAAATCTAAGCACAAGCTTTGATTTGCTTATAAAAATGAAATGGAAAGGAAAACTTGTATGGAATATGATATGAAATAACAGCATGCAAACTAAAAAATACCAGTTATAAAGCCATCAATAAACAAGTGCTAAATTTTCTAACCCTATCCATAATCAACATAAAAATAGTCAAATTCTTTTTACTAATATCTAAGGATAAATATAATCATCCATATACAATATTAATACCCTCCTCTTGGTAAAAAATATTAAAAGGAGTAAAGTTTTGGCATGACAACTAAACTTAGTCTCCTAATAAGTTGCAGGTCTCATTAATTACATTTCTATGTCTCAAGTAATATTCAGTCAAGTCAGGTGATATTTCATTTGCCAATAACTTTTTAAACAATTATAAGCCTCTGTGTTCTATTAAATTGACAGTTATAATTGACTTATTAAGTAAAAAATAAACCGAGTTTCCACTTCCATTCTTGCACAAAAACAAGGGTGGTTAGATAAGACAAAACTAAAGGTGAAAACCTACAACTTCTTTTGTAATGAAGTCAAAAATAAATTTTCTATTCATTGTTTTATTACATCTTCAATAACAAAATTAAATTATTTTTTTTTAAATAAGTCTTAATATATTTAATAAATTGTTGCTGCAAGATTTCTTTTTTAATGAAGAAAATAATATCAATATATTTTTGTCTGAATCATTAAAAAGTAAACTAAAAAATATATTTTTTATCATTTTTTTCTATAATGCAAATGAAAAATGTTAAATTAATACATTTTTTTTTATAACAAAACCCTATAATATAATACAAAATATTGCTGCAGGATTCTTTTTTTTTATTCAAGAATAAATTGGAGAAAACAATTACAATATCCTTTGATTGTATCATGATTAAATGAACTCCTTTATTTTATGACTCCTTGATTAGACATTGACTTTCCCTGATTAATACCTGTCAGATTAGTGGACAATTATTTACTATTTACCGCCATGTGGGTGATAACATAATCACTTGTTTATTCTACCCTGCAGCAATCTAGCAATTTCATTGGTCAATTAAATATAACTAACCAATCAGATTTACTCAATGGTTTCCCTAAGGTGGTAATCCAGGTGTGTCATAACAGGTAAATTGATATTACACATAGATTTGTGTATTGTTGTATTGAAGACTTGTATCACATTTTACTGGTAAATATAAATGAAGATATAAAAAATATTATGTTTTTTGTTTTGGGGTAATAGGTCATATTGTATTTATAATCATGACAAATAATTTAAATAACAATTTTATACCTTTATGTTTAAAAATCTAGATTGCTTTGAAATGAAAGAGGAAGTGAACATTGATTTTTTCAGTCATTGACTTACTATTGCCTAATCTATTTCAGGGTCATGTGAAATAAACAACAGATGTAAATTTCGAACATTTGAAAACCATGCCTTCCAAAAAGGATAGACAGAAAATTCTATCCCAGATATGGGCAACCCCTACACCAGTGGATGTTGATTTCTTTGACAAAGGAAATGAGATTGTTGTAACAACATCATACAAGGGAGATAAGACTATCTGGTGGTTACGAGTGTTTAAAGGAATATTTCCTGATCAGACTTACAGAGAGAAAGCTGACATTACCAAACTTAAACTTGCACCAGGAGTGACAGTTAAAATTAACAAACGCTCAGGAATTATGAAAGTTTATGGTAAAAATCACTGGATGTGGTTCATAGATAATTTTCAGGATATTCTGGAACAAGCCAATGCAGATATGGAGGAGTTATCGGATGCACAATCTGTGTCGGATAATTCTGTTACAAGATACCTACAACTGGATAAAAATGTGGAAGAGGTAAATTAGGTTTCATTTTTTAAATGTATGAATGTAAAAATAAGATTCTTTTGCTCTAAATGATTGCATACTGTACAGTGTAATTTCAATACTCAGTACACACACCTCATCATGGTGAAATATTATAGCATGATCACCTTGAGTGTGGTAGATCATGGGTTCGAGCTCCGGTTTGGGAAAACAGAAGACTAAAATCTATCTTGAATATGTGTCAGAGTGGATTGACCCGTCTAACCACAAATTGTTGTTTCACTATAAAAATCCCGGTCGGATCAAACCAATGACTATAAAATTGGTATTTGTTGCTTCTCCATTGAGCATTTAGCACCCAGCATAAAGAGTTAGAACAAAGAGCTGGTTGGCTATGTATCAGAGTGGAGCTTTAATCCTTGGACCCCACAGAACATGGAGCCTTCATGTGTGCATGTTTGAATTTGTATATTGTAATGATGATTTATGCCATTAACAAAAGTATTTCCATAACTGGTTCTCAAGAAAATGTTTGGGTTTTTTAAAAACATTTTCCCTATTTCGGTCTTTGATAAATTTTTATTCTCAAGGCCTTGAACCCCATAGATCTCGGGGTCTTCATTTGTTAAAGATTGAATCCCCATTTTACAAGGATAAGTCATGCCAAATACAACTACATTTCCATTTCTTGTTCTTGAGATTACCGTTTTTTTTCACTATTTCCATATAGCAACCTATGTAAAATATTGGACCCCCTCCCCTCCCAATGCTCAAACCCCATAGACCATGGATTATTCATTTGTGCAAGGATGAATATATATCAAAATAATGATCCATGCTATTTATACTTATTTATATGCAAATATTAATCTACATGTACATATCCCAACAATGCGGCTGCACAGCAAATATTGTAACGTTCATATTGTATGGCTGGTTTTTGTTTCGGAAAAAAAAAAACATGAAAAAGTTTCCGATGACAGATGATGTACATCAGGCGCCAAGGTTATGATACTAAAAGCTACGGTCAGGTGAACTAAGAAAAAATGTGCAACTAAATAACAAAACATTAGGATTATGGGAGTTTAATGCCAGTTTATTTCAGTGATGGTATATCATGAGCATTTTTGTTTTATTTTCTGGTGTAAAATTGGAATACTAAGAGAAAATCACAGACCATAAATCATTGAAAAACATTCTTTCTATTAGGTCTAATAAACTGGATAATGTGACAAAATAGAATTGAGCGACAGGTCTACTTTTGGACTGTTATTTCAGCGAGCTACCACTATAAAAATCCTACTCAGCTTGTTGGTTTAATCTAGTACAAAACAGACATCATTATCATCATTCCATCGAATTATAATTTGTTCACCCTATGATATACCAGTAGCTGAAAAATTGCTCAATTGCTGTAAAGCAACAATCATTCACTCAATTTTAGTAATAGTATATGTTTAAAGTATCTAGGTTATGGGTGTTTTAACTTTCAACAATATATCAGTCAAATTGTGACATTCTGTTTTATAAATGGAAGAACCGGGAGGGGAATACCAAAACAAAAACAAACAAACAATGCCCTGGCACAAATCATGGACAAACTTAATAACTGAAGTATATATACAGATTCTCCTTCAGTTGCCCGCTGATGGATTGTGGTTAAAATTTTTAATTTAACTCTCTTGAGTGGAGAAATATCGTAACCCACATGGGCAACTGAAGGAGAATTTGTTTCTCCCATTATTTAACATGAACTTTATTTCAAAATTTGAAATTAATGCGGGGAAAGGCACCAGACATTTTAATCCTCTAGAGGATTACATATATATATATTCTCCTTCAGTTACCCGTGGGTTACGATATTTCTCCACTCAAGAGAGTTCAATTTTAAATTTAACTCTCCAGAGTGGTGAGTTACTGGTTCAGCGGGGTTAAAACGCCATAATAATGGGAGAATTTTTTTTAATATACGGGTACATGTACTTGTGTATATAAATATTATATGATATCTAGAAGTCTAAATTTAACAAATCGTGACATATATTTGTATAGACACATGGCAAATAGAATTAAATTCCTTTAAACCTGACAATCCACTAGTGCTAAAATTAACTTTATTTGTCAATCATTTTTAACAACTAGGTAAACATTCCTATTTCAGTACATTAAAGTTGATAGCTGATAACAGCTTTATTATTCTATGTTAGGGGAATCATACACAATGTACTTGAAATATACATCTGCATAAAAAAATTTTCAGAACACTAACCTTATATTACATTGTGTATATATGTATATATATATATACTATCATTGGGGGAATGTCATAGTCATGATAGTATTGTACAATGTAGTTGGAATTACTTCTACCTATATGCAATCAGTACCTACATGTACTTCCATTAAGGTTGTGGGTTTGAATCCCGCTCAGACAAGGTGTACTCCATACAACATTATGTGATAAAGTTTGTCAGTGATTTGCGATAGGTCTGTGGTTTTCTCCGGGCAATCCGGTTTCCTCCACCAATAAAACTGAAATATTGTTGAAAGTGGCATTAAACACCATAAACCTAAAAACTATACTACCATTGATTTGCTTTGCGATTTCTCAGAGCAATATCACATCGAAGATCAAGCCTTATTTATGAGATGCGATGAGAAGTTTATTTCATGCAAAACATATCAACAATAGTATGTTTATCGAGGATTTGGTAATGTGACGTCAGTATAACGTCACATTAGAAAACAGCAATATTATGTTAATGTCACGCTAGTTGCTTGATAACAGAAATATATTGGTTTTAAACATCAAAGGGAAAATAAACAAAATAGTGATAAACAAAATTATACTTTTGTCTTTTCCAAATTATTTCCCCTATCAAAAATATAAATGATTATTTATATCACCTTCCCAGGTAAAGTGCTAATTTGTAGTCACTTGTAGACATAGTGGGACTTGGTGACCACTGGTAGACAAGCGTTTCTTTGTGGCCACTTGTAGACACAGTGAGATTTGGTTTGACAAGACGTTTTTTTAGTACACACAGTCTATTTCTGTTCAACAGTGCATTATATTACGGTACAATTTTTTTTACTACAATTAACTTTTGCTAACACTGAAAAGGCAAACAATTATGGTATTGATATGTCATCGTTAGGTGGTCCCACTTTATGGTTTTGATCATGGTAAATTTGGCTGACAAAAATTAACTTTGGTTAACACTGAACCTCTGTTATACTTGTGTATGTTTTGCAGGTACAAGATTTACTGGACATGATACCGGAAGGTGGAGGAATTATGCAACATGACTATATAATGAGATTATGGAAAAGTTTGTTGGATGATTGGTTCGGTTGTGGTGCTAGTGTTTATATCGTTACACCACGAATTGACGAGGAACGTTTATTTCAATTGTTTTTACTTATGATTCGGAACAAAGGGACAGCATTCCAAGTGACCCTAGTAGTGCCGGTGAAAGGACCAAATGGTGAAAGATTTAAGAAATCTTTAGACACTGCAGTAAGAATGATGAAAAAGACACGAACACCTCGAACGCAGAAAAGGCTTGTTTCTGATGTAAAAAAGCAGTGGGCATTAGACAATTTGCATGTTCATAATGAAAACTTTTCGACAAATTTCGTCGCAGCTTACAAAGACGACGAGGCCGAAGTTTTAACGACAACAGCACATTTTCACAAAAGTCACTTCCATACTAATCAAAAGGACAATGTCTGTTACAATAAATTACCAACTCAGGACCTAAAAAAGAATTACCTGTTCCCGTTAGGTGTCACAAGTGTCAACTATTAATTGAAATATTTATATATTTTTCATCACATCTGTCTAACCTTTCCAATCACTTTTGTCATATCAAAATGTGTGTGTCCACTTTGCAAATAAAAAATAATATTATGAAGAGCACTTTATGAGTTCACATACTAGAAACTTTTTTTAACCAAGAAAGAAATCAAAAACAAACATTGTAACTAATATTTGTCATTTATTGAGACAAATATTATAAAAATAATACATAAAAAAACACATTTTATTGTGACAATTTACATATAAATACAGTAAAGATATGAATGCTGAGAATTCAAAACAAAACATACAGGAATGGCCTGAATTCAAATGGTATTCACACAAGCCTTTTTGCATCAAATACAGTGAAATCTGTCTAAACCGAACCTCCTATGGACCAAATTCTGTGTTCGGAATAGACAGACATTCAGTTTATACAGGTTAAATTAACAAAGATTTCCCACATTGGGACTTTATTGAAGGTTCCGTTTATACTTTGGGACCAGATTTTGTGTTTGGAATAGACAGACATTCAGTTTATACAGGTTAAATTAACAAAGATTTCCTACATTAGGACTTTATTTAAGATTCAATTTGTACAGGATTCTTGTTTAGTGAGGGTTTAGGTTTGACATATTTCACTGTATATATAATAATATAGGTCATTTGATTCAGTTATTAATGATAATTTATATTTGACATTTAGTTTCATTATCATATTTTGTAATTATCATGCCATACATTCTTGAACTCTAAAACTTCATTTGAATATAATGTATAATTAATATGAATAATTTGCATAAAAATACATATGTATACAAATTGCCTAGTGTAATTTTTATGGATTTATTTTTTACTTTGTTGATATATTTCATTTTATTAAACAGCAATGCATTAATTTACTTTTTTTTAACATATACATAATATACACCCTTGCAGTGCAATTTAATTAAATACATGTAACTATATGTCAAATAGATTCAATGAGCATTTTTAGCTCAAATGATTTTCAAATCTTTTTTTAATGATATTATTTTGTTTATAAGAAATCCTATTCATGTGTGTAGACAGCTAGGACTTGAAATCTGATCTTTTTTATTCAGCTATTATGCTGCATGTCTAATCTTTATTTAAAATCATGTTCCTGGTTCAAGACCAAACTTTAAAAATGCATGCAATCAAAGGGAGATAACTAAAAAAAATCAGGATGAAAGTCGAAAAATTTACCAACTTACTAAATATTACAAAAAATGTCTTTCTTTTTTCTATTAACTTTAATTCTGAATCATTTTATATGTGCCATATTTTGTAGCCCTATACATGTAGGTCAAAGGTCAAAACATATTAGAATTAATATTTGACCAATTGTAACAAAGGTCATTTAGATGAATTGTCCACATAGATTTATATATAGTTCAGAAAAAATGGTAGCAAACAAAATTAATTTATCACAAATCAGCTCTCTGTGTGTAATTAGACTAGATGTATGCTATGTCCACACAAAAACCATTTTCGATGTGTTCAGACATCAATAATAAAATGCTTTGGGAAAGTTTTCGTAAAATCATTTTGCATTCACACGACATTGTAGTGTATTTCTAATACGTTTCAGAAGTTAAATCATTTCGAAATTCATCAGAAATTTGATGATGTCTGAACATACAATGTGTTTTCGAACCGATTTTGATACGTTTTCGAAAATTTTTATAGGCATGCCTGAACTCACCATTTATTTTACAATGCACAGAAGTCCATTACTATTGTATACTGCTACATGTATACAATAAGGTGATGATTTTTGAATGGAAGTCTAAAAATATCTGACAGCAAAAATACCAGGTGGTAGAATTTAATTTTACAAGAACATTGAGCATGTTACTGTGAAAGAAAGTATTATGTTGAGAGCATAATAAGAGTTTGACCAAAAGTTATTTTTGATTATAATGCAAATTGTCATTTTTGTTTTCAATGTCATTAAACTATTTTATAAATATATCAAGTTTCAGAGTTTGTCTAGAATAATTTAACTGCCTTGCACACACCATTAGCATATATGTGTTATTCAAATTTCAAAAAGTATTCACAGTTTCTATGTGATTATTTTTGATGTGATAAATAGTCTCATTTGCAATTAAAAGTAGCATATATGCATAATTGTTTTTAAAATGACAATGTAACCATAACAACAATCAACTATCACTGGTATCACTTGCAAACTTTTTAACTACCATAAAGCACACAGAAGATAACGGAAAAAAGCATATGGAAATGGCGTTTAACAGCACTTTCAACAATATTTCAGTTTATATAATGTGATCAGTGGAGGAAACTGGAGTACTCGAAGAACATCACAGACCTGCTGCAACTCACTGACAAACTTTATCACATAATGTTGCATCGAGTAAACCTTGCCATGAGCAGGATTTGAACTCACAACTTTTGAGGTGATAGGCACTGATTGAATAGGTAGTTGTAAATCCAACTACCATAATATGATAATGACTACGACAGCTTTTTTGGATAATTGAACATAATTATGTATTAATACAGTATGTACTATCTGGAATCCACTGTATCGGTAAAATAAATAATCACGCTGTCCAAATCTTCACGTAGCCTGACCTCTCTGTTCAGAACAGTTATATGACGTTATAAAGGTTATTCCTGAAATTAAATGTCTAGCACATTTAATTAGATATCTACTTTGTTATTTTTATAATATATGCTACTTACATTTTCATACAAGGAACATCACACAGAGAATGATAGTTAGTGTTAAAATTAACATTTAACAAGTCTAACGGTCTTCCTAATACATCTATGACTGGTAAAGCAGAAGAATTCCACAACATGATTTGTCTTAGCCAATCTGTCTTTCTTGATGAAGATGTTATCAAGAAGGAAATTTGATCCTGAAAATGAAAAAATTTTCCAGCATCTTTATATAAAATCCAATACAGTATAAGGACCTTCTCACCAAAGATCACCCTTCTTATTACGCTAAATTTCAGACCACTTTTGCATTGCAGAAGGGGTGGTCTTATAATTACTACTAACTGTAGTACACAATATCAATACACAGATAATATAAAGTTGTGAGTTCGAATCCAGCTCATGGCAGGTTGTACTTGATACAACATTATGTGATAAAGTTTGCCAGTGACTTGTGGCAGATCGGTGGTTTTCTACGGGTACTTCGGTTTCCTCCACCAATAAAACTGTCTGCCACGATATAGCTGAAATATTGTTGAAAGTAGCTTACCCTAACCCCTACACAAATAATATATCAAAGGGGACAAAACCTGGATTTTTTCTACTCTAATAAATTTACAGTACACATAAAACATATCAATTAAAATATTATCACCTTCGTTAAAAATTAAAGTCATCAAAACCAACAAACTTAACTTCCAGTCTGATCAAAATCACAACTATCACTAAGTCTTGTTCCCCATTATTGATATGTGGCAGCATGGGAGATCTGAAGAAAAGCCACAACGAAAGTCACATGTGATTGACCCTCTGTCATGAATATTTAATATGATAAATACAGGTTATGACCTTTTTCGGCCAATCAGATTGCTAAAAGCAAACAAAGTACATTAGTATTAAATTTTAACACTTATATTGTGTGGGTTTTTTTTATGTTCAGTGAGTTGTGGTGAGAGGTGATTGTTCGTTTTGTTGATATCTGTGGAATCGTTGACCATCACCGTTTATACTTTCTTTTCATAGTCACAGAATTGCCATTTTCACTGGACGGCAAAGTGTCATGACATACAGTCATTCACATGTGTAACTGTTAAGGGGTTTATTCAGATCTCCCACAACGTGACATATCAGCAAAGGGGAGTAAGTAAGAGATGTGATTTTATTCAGATTGCTTAAGGTGGTACCATACACTTCAGGTAAAATTTGATCTGCTCGTTTAATTTTCTTATTTTTTTGGCAGTGTTTGAATATATCCACTGTAATAAATATCAAATTTTAACAAATTCCAACCAACAGACTCGGAGCTTTTTCTCTCTGTGGTTTTGATCACCGAGATGCTTGAAATCTGCATACAAACATCATATGATCAAAACGTTCAACTGATTTTAAAGAGTTATCTCCCTGTAGTGTATGGTACCCCTTAATTTCAAATTCACTTTGCTATTTGAAAGACATTGCCTTTAATTTCAAAATAGTTTGGTGTCTTTAAATTCAGAAGAATATGCAGATATCAAATGAAGAACAATTTTCATTGTCTTTAAATTCAGATCTATACATTGTAAACATTATTACAAACTAAATATAATTGTTAATCCTACATTGAGATTTCAGAGACTAAAATACTATATCAGTCTAAAAATGATGCAATTTAATCTTCAAAACTGTATCATATATCCTGAAAAATAAAATACATACCTGTTCAGGCCAAATTTCAGACACAAGTAGAGTTCTGTCATTCAAAAGTTTCAATACTAATTCTTCGACTTGTATTTCTATATACTCCCTCAAGGTCAATTCTTTCTCTAGATCACTAGTGAAATTAACATTGTTGAAGGTGAGAGTAACAATTACACTGAAATAAAGTGTGGACACAGATCAATGGCCTCCTGAAAATTGTTTGTGTAATTTTTTTTTCTCAGAAAATGAACATGTAGCTGAGATTAACAAAAGGTGACATGAATAAATTGAGACAATGGTAAGCATCTATTGTATTGTAGTGGATAAATGACATAATCATGAAAACTTCACGTAAATTTAACCCAAACTAGAGGCTCAGATGAGCCTGTATCGCTCACCTGACATAACTAAGTCCTCTTAAGAATGTCTGCATGCCGAATACATCTAAGTTACTATTCAAATCCCATAGGGTTCTATGTTAAAACTATTTCTGCTCATGGCAGCCATCTTGGATGGAGGTCGTGGTCACCGGACACAATTTTGAAAGTTGACCACCTAAGGACCATTCATGCCATGTTTGCTTTAAATTGACTAGCTGGTTTCAGAGGAGAAAACTTTTAAACATTTTTTCCATAGGGACCCATGTTAAAACTAAGTCGAGTCATGGTGGCCATCTTGAATTTCCGATCAGCAAACGATTCACAAGTTTAGTACAGGACCACCCAATGATCATTCCTGTAAAGTCACAATTCAATTGGCTTAGTGGTTTCTAACAAGAAGATTTTTGTAAAATTTCGACCAATCAGAACACATTATGGGCCCTGGCAGCCATGTTGGATTTCCGATCAGCGCCAAAAACAAAAATCTTGTATATGACCATCTAATGAACATTTCTGCCAAGTTTGGTTCAAATCTGTTTCGTGGTTTCAGAAAAAGAGATGAAAATGTGAAATTCTCATAGGGTCCCATGTTAAAACTAATTCGAGTCATGGCGGCCATCTTGAATTTCCGATCAGCAAATGATTCACAAGTTTAGTACAGGATCACCCGATGATCATTCCTGTAAAGTCACAATTCAATTGGCTTAATGGTTTCTAACAAGACGATTTTTTAAATTTCGACCAATCAGAACACATTATGAGCTCTAGCAGCCATGTTGGATTTCCGATCAGCACCAAAAACAAAAATCTTGTATATGACTATCTAATGAATATTTCTGCCAAGTTTGGTTCAAATCTGTTGCGTGGTTTCAGAAAAAAAGACAAAAATGTGAAATTCCCATAGGGTCCTATGTTAAACTAAGTCGAGTCACGGTGGCCATCTTGAATTTCCGATCAGCAAACGATTCACAAGTTTAGTACAGGATCACCCAATGATCATTCCTGTAAAGTTTGGTTCAAATCTCTTGTGTGGTTTCTGAGAAGAAGATCTTTGATTGTTTTTCCCATAGGGTTCTATATTAAACTATGTTCCGCGGTGGCGGCCATCTTGGATTTCTGATCGGCATGAAAATTACAAATTTGGTAGAGGACCATCCAAGGAATATTCATATCCAGTTACAGTTCCATTGGCCATGTAGTTTCTGACAAGAACATCTTTGAAATTTCAGCCAATAAGAATTCATATTTATGGCCCTGGTGGCCATGTTGGATTTCAGATCAGAACCAAATGAACAAACCTGATAGAGAATCACCCAATAAACATTCCTGCCAAGTTTGGTTTCAATTGGTCAAGTGGTTTCAGAGAAGAAGATTGAAGTTAACGTACGACGACGACGCCAACGACGGACGTAAAGTGATGACAATAGCTCACATGGTCCTTCGGACCAGGTGAGCTAAAAATGAGGTCAAAGTCGGGTGACATGCCTGTCTGAAATGTACATGTACACTCAATGTCCAATGTGTGAACCAACTATGGTGAACCTCTGTTGTATGGTAGTGGAAAAACTGACCTAATCACAAAATAATTGACATAAAATTAACAAGTCAGCAGACCATGAAAATGAGGTAAAGGTCGGGTGACATATGCCTGGCTGACATGTAACATCTATGATCAAAGAGTGTACCAATCATGTTTATGCTATATGGTATTGTAAATTCATTTCTGCATAAGAATAATTATTCAAAGTTAAAAGGCTACGAAACAAAAGTACATGTAGTTTTTAGAATACTTGATTCATTGATAAAATTGAAAACAAAATTGCAGAGATATTTTAACAGTAGTGATAGGATTATAGCTTTAGAAAATAAAGGTTTGCATATCAAATTTTCTGATTGACACTCCGACGAGGATGATATCGCCTCTTTCTGAAATGTCAACCATCTGCATCCCATTTTACATAATGTAAATAATTTAGCTTCAAAACTTACCTACATGTATAAAAATCACTGATTTAAGGGTTAGGTTTATGGTGGTTAATGCCACTTTCAACAATATTTCAATAATATCGTGGCAGTCAGTTTTATTGGTGGAGAAAACCAGAGTACCTGGAGAACACTGATTTAAAGAAAAATGTTATCTCTACAAGCTCTTAAAATTCAATTCATTTGTTTCAATTTTAAATGAGCAATTAGGCTAAAATAGAATGCATGTGCATGATTTTACAGTATTTAACTAATTAGTTGAAAATATTCTGCCCCACTGGGTGATTATAAGGGGCTGAATGAGTTGAAGAATACAATCGCTATCATTTCCAAAGAGAAAACCTACCTTATATAGCCATCAATATGTTTGTCATTTATTAACACTATATTATCTGTAATGTTAACGTAGACTGGTTTAGATAATATGTCTGTCCACTGGTCCGGTACACTGGTTCTATCTTTAGTTGAAATGTTGAAACTTATCATATCCTGTGATGAAAATACACAATGTTCTATTTAGATTTGTCCCCAAAACAAAACAAAAAACAAACTGAACAGTCAAGAACAAAATAAAACATTAATGTCTACACTGAGGATATAATTTAAAATTACAAGGTCAAAAATAAAATGGACACTAACAACAAGAATCTTGAAACAGCCTTGCTAATCAATTATTAGTATTTTTATTGCTTGTTCTTTCCAACCATCTTCAGCAATATTTCAGCCATATCGTGGTACGAAATTTTAATAATCATTGTAAATCAAAATAACTTTGACCAAGGAAAAAAAAACTGTTTTTTAAATCAATCTTGAAAACAAATAGTTCAGAAAGTTAGGCAAAACTATTTTTAACCTACCGGTAGGTTATACCTTTGCAATGTTATGACTTCAACCGTGCTTGTCCAGTACTGGCAATAAAATCATTAGGGTGGGCAATAATTAAGGTTATCTAACATTTTGTACATTTTCCTTTGAATTTAAAGAAAGAAGCCTGTCTGATACAAGTTGTTGTAAGTGTGATGATAAAAGAATGGTGCGACGTTGCAAGAGATCTTCTCTGCCGAACTATTTTGTCATGATGTCATATCATTGGAATGCGGGGAAAATACGTCAATGTAAGCAACGTAAGCAAAACAATAGAATGAACTGCAACAAAAAATGTGACGTCATGCACAAAATGTAGTCTCCCCCTGAGTATTGTACAAATTTGTTAATCTTATTTCGACCCTTGTTATTTGCTTAAAATTTGTTTTTATTGAAATTTTTGATAAACTTATTACATACATAGTGTGTTGGTACCAAATTTTGTATCAGGTCTTGCCTGTTGCGTGAACTAACTGCATCACAACTCGTCGCTATTGCGAAACACATGTTTTTTTTGTCATATAAATGCAAAAGAAATTTATGGAAAACATCATAGATCCATAATCCCATTAAACAGAGATCTATTTGTGTCCCACCGGATGTTTTGAAATTTAAATTTTTTCAGACGTTTTAACTTTATTCAAGTTTAGTAATGAAATTGATGTCACATTTCGTCATCTATCTATACACTGAATGAATCTGGAATAAAATAAAGAGCATAATTACCTGTTGTACAATGACTGGCAAACCAATATCTGCATTAGTATCACCGATCGTCAACTTTACTGATCTCTGTAAGACTGTTACTAATGAATGTGTATTGTAATCTGATAAATTACTGCAAGGGGCTTTAAAATTTATCTCCAATCTGAAAAACAAACTTTCTATTTTTAATCCTTATACTGTGGTTTCATTTATTTTTCGTTGGTGTCAATTTTCGTGGTTAAGCAGAAACTGAGATGTTCATTGACATTTGAATTCATGGTTTTTATACTTGAAAATGACTCTCTCTTGTTATTTATGCATTTTGTTGTGAACTAGATTTCATGGTTTCGTTGAACCAAAAAAAAACCCATGAAAATCATAATTAAACTAAAACTGTGAGTGACCTTACTGAGTGATACCACCGCTTGCAGCTTAGTAGGAGTTGCGCTTACAAGGTACATGCCCCCCCCCTTTTCGTGAAAATATAAGTTGAATTATCTCCCCTTTTAAATTTTGGACAGCAACCATATTCCTTCATGCACATCTGCAGGCAGTGTACTACACGTGTGTAAAGTTTCATAAAAATCCAATAAGCCGTT
Organism: Gigantidas platifrons; assembly: GCA_002080005.1. Lineage (NCBI taxonomy): Eukaryota > Metazoa > Mollusca > Bivalvia > Mytilida > Modiolidae > Gigantidas > Gigantidas platifrons. The sequence continues at coordinate 433,087 of MJUT01023511.1, forward strand.
TAGCAGGAGTTGCGCTTACAAGGTACATGGACGGACAGACAGTATAAGTTGAATTATCTCCCCTTTCAAATTTTGGACAGCAACCATATTCCTCCATGCACATCTGCAGGTAGTGTACTACAAGTGTGTAAAGTTTCATAAAAATCCAATCAGCCGTTTAGGAGAAGTTGCGCTTACAAGGTACATGGACGGACTGATGGACGGATAGACGGACAGGGCGATTCCTATATACCCCCCACCCCCCCAAACTTTGTTTGCGGGGGGTATAATGAATAGAAATGAATTCATTTAAACAATTTTAACAGTCAACTAGTTAATACAGTTCCATTATTAAACCTAATATGATTTGCAATATGGTCAAAATTATTTCCAATAACAATATGCTGATGAAATTCTTATTTCTTGAAAATGTAGAATGAACGTTGTCTGTGAAAAATATGCATACAAAGTAGTTTAGACCTATTTCGCTCCCATAGTTTTTGGTCCTTATTGTTCATTATCTGGACTGTCAGAAATTTATGTTTTCTTTTTGATGGCAACACATTTTGCTTTTAATTTGAGACACGGTATTGTATGATTGGTGACACATTCTATCATATAGGGTTGTATTTAGTACACCTTGCGTTGGATGGAGTCAGTGAGTGAGTGATTGTTGTTTAATGCCAAGTGAGCAATTTTTCAGCTATATCATGGCAAGAACGAGTTACATTTGGATGAGATGATTATGATATCTGCTTTATATTAGATCAACACTCGTAGTTGGATTTTTATAGCGTTAGCTCATTGAGATAACAGTCTGCAGGAAGACATGTCGCTCTAACCAGACACATTATTCTGATTCCAAGCCAAACAGCATTAGCTCTTACTGCCAAATTCTGTGTTCTTAACAGAGAAGTCGCAAATACCAATTTAATAGTCTTATGTTTGATCTGACCAGGGTTCAAATCCACAATTTACCTCACTGTAATATGGACAATTGTGTAGAGACTCAATAGATGGCAAAGGAAGTATAATATACTGAACCTATGACTTTAAATGAGACTATGTCTCCTTACTTCTTATTTTAGTACAAACAAATATGATATACTAATGACACCATATGCACTAGGTACACTTCTTAACAAGCATGTAGCTATGAAATAAGACTATGCCTTATTTTTCAAGAACAATTTTCATACTCACTCTTCAAAATTCTCCAATCAGAACAAAGTATTTATTTGATACATTATTCTGATTGGTTGCTTTTTACGAGTATAAGTATAAACTCATGCCCAAAAGTTCATAACTCTAAGGCCTGAGGTGAGTAGATGTGTGAATAATAAATCTGAATGAGAATGGAAAATAGTTGATTAAAATATTTTTTGTACAAACTACTGAATTATAAAAATTAATTTACCTATCTACCACACAGTTATGTGTACACATTGGAATATACTTGTAGCTGCCTGTAGTACACCATACACATCCTGACAGATTTCTACAATCATTTTGGTTCTGTCTGAAAATTACAGAGTATTTAATGTATATTTTCTATATTAGGGTTAATGTGATATAAAGGATGTAACTGCATTATGTGTAATTTCTGTTTCCACACTCTTGATTTGTCATTTCATGTGGTCGTGATTGCATGGTGGTTGGATTTGCACCTATCTGTAAAAATAGTGCCTATCACCACTGAAGTTGTGAGTTCAAACCCTGCTCAAGGTGAGGTGCACTCAATACAACATTATGTGATAAAGTTTGTCAGTGACTTGCCACAGGTCATGAGTTTTTTTCGGGTATTCCGGATTCCTCCACCAATAAAATTGACCACCATGATATATCTAAAATATTGTTGAAAATGGCATTAAACTCCATACTAACCCTTTTCAACAGTGGAAAATATTTTTCCCATCTTCCTTCACACATGTTTTTTGTTCCAGTTTATTGATAAATATTGTTGTATTTTGTAAATCAAAAATTCATGCTGATGTACAAATTACTATGAATTTGGTTATCTTGTAATATACTACATTCATAAATCAATACATCTGATTGTATGATAAAATGGAAAAATAAAATTAAAACTTTGCACATGAAAGAAAAAATATACAATATATGTGTATTGTTGTAAAATATAAATTTTATTTGTACAAGCTGTATAAAAAGGTAGAAAAGCTAGCCTTTGGCAAGCCTTTTCTGGCCTGTTTCATAGTGATTGCAAATAAATTTTAGTCTTACGAACAATGTAAACATATGCATCCTACAATATCAGAAAGTCTAAAACAACTGCCAAATGTTACTGAAGTGAGTAGAAACAAGTGTCTTTCAAATAATTTTCAATGGTATTCTCTGTCAAATCAGCACTTATACTGTTACCATTTCTTACCGTTTGCTCAACATGAGTCAGGTACCAGAAAAGTTTCATTGGGCCCATGACCAAATAACACTGCAGTTAATTTGACGGCTTTATTAGTACTCAAAAACACACAATTGCAATTAATCTATACAACATTATGTGATAAAGTTTGTCAGTGGTTTTCTCTGAGCAGTCTGCGATGTTAGCAACTAGTCCGATGCCCCAGACTAGTAAACTGATATTCCCTTACCACTAGCCCGATCAGACTAGAAAAACATTTTACTCCCCTACCTTGTTCTCTATGATTTTTACATAAAAAAGATAAAATTTCGAAAAAGGTACAAATGTAATAAACGTCTATTATACGGATTTTATTTGTAAACAAATACGGATAAACTGTTAGCCTTCAGTAGTTTAATGCTGGCGTAACCAGTCTGAAACCACGTTGTTCCGGTATTTCGATCTGTCTTATTACCAAAGCAATATGTTTCAACACGGGCATGTATTAATATTACCAACGTAGTCAAAATCGTGTTGGATCGCCATTGATAGATAGTAAAAGAACTGTTAAACTTTATTAATGAGAATATCTTAAGAGATTCAGTTTTTTTTTTTCAAACGAAAGTGTTTTTTATTTTTCGTTCTTTATCTCCCATTCTGCACGTGGCGGTGTACTTCTGTCTTTCCGGTCTTAAGATTTATTGGAGTAACAATGCTTCGGTGGACTGAAGGGGCCAAGCCTGGCAAGGTTGTTAAGAGGAAATGTACTGCCGATGATGTTATTGAACAAAAGCAATCATACGAAGGACATCGCAATAGGGGGTTCCATGGTCACTGGAAAAATAGTTGTACCTGGTTGACTTTCGAAAATGAGAAAATGTTTTGTACATATTGCAGGGATGCCAATAAAACAAACAAAATTGTAATATATTAACCAATTTAGTGCGTGTTTCTTTTGGACTATTAAAATTATGTTCGGACTAGTAAAACCTAGTGCTTCATTAGCCCGAAGGACTAGTGGCTAAAAAAGTTTTTGATGCAGACTGCTGAGTAATCTGGTTTGCTAACATCAATAAAACTGAACCCCACTATATACTGTGGATTCATTTTAATTCGTGGGTATAAATTTTCGTGGATAGAAGAAAAAATACAGTTCGTGGGATACGTAAATTTGTGGATCGCTGTTTCAAAAAATAAAAAATAAAGTTTAACATACGTAAATTCGTGGATCGCTGTTCCACAGATAATAAAAAAAAGTTTAAAATTCGTTCAAAATGTGTGCGCAAGTCGTCAAAATCCCTTCATAATTCTTCAATAAAGTGTTCATTTCAAACTTTGATTATAAGCGTGGACTCAATTTACTAATTATTTGTTTATTTGTTTTACTATTTAAAATTGTCTTGTCGGAATTTGATAGGGTATTTTAATCCCTTTCATGTAAAAATGATTTAAATCAATTAGGACACATTTTACAGTCATTAGAAAATGATCAAAAGTGTGAAAGCATGCTTACTATGTTTGCAGCCCAAGCTGGCACCCCCAAGCCATAATTTTAAAGTTCTATGTTTCTTTTCACTTGCAACTTTGATAAACGTTTTCTGAAATCAAAATGCTTATTTTTTGTTTTAAAAAAGATTTATGTTCGAAAATATTACCAAAGATGTTTAGTAAAATTTTATTTCGATAAAATGTCGTTTTTATCCAGAATAAAGATACAAACATGCTTAAGACAATTTATCGAAATATTATTTGAAAAACAATTTGTGTCCTCCCAGCTCCCTTTAAAAATTGCTTAGTAAAAATTTTATTTGACAAAATGTCGCTTTTGTCCAGAATAAAGAAACAAACATGCTTAGGCGACAATTTATCGAAATATTATTTGAAAAGCAATTTGTGTCCTCCCAGCTCCCTTTAAAAATTGCTTAGTAAAATTTTATTTTGATAAAATGTCGTTTTTGTCCAGAATACAGAAACAAACATGCTTAGACGACAATTTATCGAAAAATTTGTTAAGTAATATTTTATTGCAATAAAGTATCGTTTTCCCTTATTTCTTTTTAGTGGATAAAATTTGATACAGCGTAATTTCAAAACGTGTGTCCGTATGACAGATAAATATGTTGTTGGTCAAAGGTGTGAAATTTTAATTTATAATCTCCTGTCACATCCAAAATTACCCACGGGCAAAGTACCTTATCATTAATCTGTTTGTCTCCTATAATCAATAATAATCACAATATAAACACATTTTGTCAAATTATTAATTACCAACATGCCATGCACTTCGTAAATCATCACTATACTAGAACTACAAAACAAAACCGGAAGTAAACAGATGCGTTCAAAATCATATTTTACAATACAAACAATTCTACATGCAAGAGTTTTATTATTTTTAACAACATTTTCTTAAAAATATTTATTGTTTAATGCAAGTTACTATATACTCACACCTGGAAATGTACAGTATTGGACCGATCACAACGAAATAAGACATTTGAAAATGCCAAAATAATTAAAACTCAACTGTTGCGATTATTCTTCGTTGAATTCTTAAATTCGTGGATTGATGTGACCCACGAAATCCACGAAAATTGGTATCCCACGAATAAAAATGAATCCACAGTAACTGAAATATTGTTGAAAGTGGCACTAAGCACCATAACTCATAACCTTAAAACTTTGCACATGCGAGAATAAATATACAATATATGTCTATTCTAGTGAAATATCAATTTTTTTGTGCAAGCTTTACAAACAGGTAGATAAACGAGTATTTGGCTAGCTTTTCTGGCCTGTTTTGCAGTGAGTGCAAGTATTTCAAAGCAATGCACACATAGCTTATGCATATGGTATCCTTGATTAAACCAGTAGTATCATTCATAAATAATAATTCCAACAAATTTAAACAAAATTGATATCTGTACCTGTTTAAGCCACCATATATATGTATATACAAGTGATTTTTTTTTATTATTGAATTTTTAATCTTTGAAAAGAACCATACAATGATCATTCATGAATAGTGTGGGTTCCATAAGTTTTTGGGGTCCTATGTTAAACTATGACAAGTAGTGGTGGCCATCTTGGTTTCAAATTCCCATGGAAAAACAAATTTATAGGACTGTTTAATGAATATTCCTGCCTAGTTTAGTTCTCTTTGATCCGGTGCTTTTGGAATATTAAAAACAAAAACAAAAAATACCACGCCATCAGAACTGTTCCATAACTCAATAAATCGAAGAAAGAGGCCAAATCAATACCCCTTAACAGACGGATGATGGACAGACCATCACAACCAAGGATGCAATGTAATGACAATGGATCACATGGACCTTTTGTTCCAGGGCAGCTTACTATGAAAATAGGCTGGTAATTTTAGGTATGATAAAAACTGCAATACTTACAATAAAGGACATTGTGGCTGACATTTTGCTATGTTAGACCTCTCCAGCTTCAGATTTTTCACTGCTTTCCAATGTCTTTCACGATCTGTAAGTGAAACATTTTTGTCAGGTTTAATTTGTAAAATGCAATTTAAAAGAAAAAGAAACATCTTTCCAAAATGGAACAAAATTTAGATTAAACTGATATTTACTTATTAATCAGTAATGATTATACCATGTAGAAATTTTTACAAATTCACTGGTGTGCAAATGCAAAAGGACACAAAGATGGCATCCATTTTTTTGGGTGGGAACTAAACACTGAGTTATGGTCAAATTGGACACTGAATTGCATAAAAAAATCATACTTTTCACCCAACAAAAATTCAAATTAACCAATAAATAAATACTCAACTCTTGATGATTGGTTTTTGCTTCAAATTCTTTTTTTAGAGGCATGTAAGGGACCACAACTCCTAAATGACCGAATAAAAGATTCATCTCCCACAAGTCATATAACATTATGAAAATATTCCACTAACCTTTACATGGTATATAGCCTTGTGCCACAGTGAAGTTACTGCCACAACCATCTATGGTTTTATTGATACAAGTACATGGGCACTGAAATAATATAAACATAGCCTAGAGTTACAGTGAAGATACTGATATAGTCACCTGTAGTGTTGTTAATACAAGTACATGGGCACTGAAATAGTATACCATAGCCTAGTGTTACAGTGAAATTACTGCTACAAACATCTACAGTTATGTTAATACAAGTACACAGGCACTGAACAAATGTTATTTACAAACCAGCAGACAATGTTGTTTTTTTCATATTTAAGATATAACAATTTTGTGGTTGACCCAAAATATTGCAGCAATTTTATTCGGTGGGTGTAAATTTATTTGATTTACAAAGCTGTAGCAGTTGAAAGTCACAGAAATTTGTTATTGGAACATAATACACCACAAAATTCGAATGCACCTTTAGTAGATTTACTGCAAACCAAATGCTATCAGCAACCTGTAATCTTTCCTGATTATCAATTTGACTTCTGGATGTTATAGAGATAGTCGGAACATATGTTTAACAAGTTAAAATTCAAATTTCAGTTGATTTGAGCTCAAAAATAACATATTTGATTTCATTGTATTATACTTACCAGTTGGAAAACATACATAAGGATTATCTCCCTAACTTAGGTTCACCCAAACTCGCAAATGTTCAGATGATCTAAACAAAACATCCCAAGGATCCAGTAATTCTTTTAGCAATGGCAAACAAACAACCTGAATGGAGGCTGGGGCTGTCAGATACAATTTTGAAAGTGATGATCCTAGCTCAATTTTGCTTTCATTTTCATCAGTAAAAGCAGCAAAACATTTAAGAGAAAAACAAAAGATGTTGAACTACTCATTGTCATGCAGGTGCAGTTTAAATTTGAACTCTTTTTTACTTAAACAAAAGTAGTAATATCAATAAAGATATTTCTATTTTTATTGTCATCTTACATTGAGGTGGGAGCTGTCCGACAAAATTTTGAAAGGGGATCGCCCAAGGATCATCACAGCCAAGTTTGATTAATTTTAGACTGGTTTCAGAAGGGAAGATTTAAATGTGAAAAGTTTGTGATGTACAAAAGATGGATGAACGAATGCCAAGTGACGGCAAAAACTCATATTGCATTTGGCCAGATGAACTAAAAATGACAAGTATGGAGAGAAAATCATAACACTTACCTGGCACATGGAATCCATTTTTTCATCACACAAAACACATGTATCTCTACAGCTACATGTCTGAAATAATAAGCTTAAACAATAAGTATACTGACCAAGACATGTGTCATCGGAACAGATAAATGGGTCTTCACCTTCGTCAGGGGCTCTGTGGTATTTGGATTTACCTCTACCAATGCAATAAGTGGCTATCACTACAAAAGTTGTGAATACAATATGATATAAAGTTTAGTCACTTGCTACAGGGCGTTGGTTTTCAGATGATATTTTGGTTTTCTCAACCAATAAAACTACCTGAACTGCCACGTAATAACAGAAATATTGTTGAAAATTATGTTAAACAGCAATATCCCATAACGCTCATCTTCGCCACTGAAAAAATACTGTACAGCAAATTTTATACATATCATAATAAAAAATTTAAAAAAACAGGCCAATTTGACAACTTTATGTTATAAAATGTCACAACAAACTATAAAATCTTACTAAAACTAGGACAAGTAGTAGTTCCATTATAAAGTGTGTGGGGTAGGGTTGTGGTGTTTAATGCCACTTCCAATAATATTTCAGTTATATCATGGCAGTCAGTGAAAAAAATGAAAAATGTTGACTGTACTAGATTGTGGCTTTTTAGTATTGCACGATGTTTACATATTTCAGGGAGAGTGAGATAAAATAGAAATACTCACTCCCTAAATGGATGAGAAAGAAAGAAATAAGAATACTAACCCTTGGAAGGGGGGAGGGTCTTAAATAATAGCAATACCAACTCCAATGAGGGAGAGGGAATGCTCATCCCCTGGAAAGAAGGAAACAATAGTCTCTGGAAGGGGAGAGATACAATAATAATATGCACTTACTGGAAGGAAAAAGAAGACAACATAATATTTACTTCTTGGAATGGGAGGGAGACATACTATGAATACTCACTCCAACAAAAGACCTACAGCTATCTGGTTGATATCTTAGAAGAAATAAGTTAGTGTTGTTTATACTGGTCAGTATATAATCATGACAGCCAATTTGTCTGACCACTGACGACATTCCACCTAGATTTAATGTGTATGATAATGTCTTCTTACTAGATGTTGCATCCATGCAGATCTTGGGCTAAAATTATACAGAAAAAACTACTTTTAATTTATAGATAAAAAATATCATAATTTCATTAAAAAAATTGTCAACCAATCATCAATGTCAGAGGTTATAGAATTCCAACAAATGGATGGGGTGAGATAAGGTGTTTAACTCCACTTTCAACAATATTTTGGTTATATTGTAGCGGTCAGTTTGTTGGTGGAGGAAACAGGAGTACCCAGAGAAAACCACTGACCAGCTGCAAGTCACTGACAACCTTTATCACATAAACTTGTATCGAGTACATCTCGCCTGAGCAGGATCCGAACTCACAATGTTAGTGGTGATAGGCACTGATTGCATAGGTAGCTGTAAATCCAACTACCATACGATCATGATCACGACCACGACGGCCCCTTTCCAACAAATGTGTCAGGATCTTATATATCCGAGTTTGTGTAGTTTACTAATTGGCTTTCAGCTAAAAAAAATTATATATTTTTATTGCTAGTGTAAGGGTGTTTATGAGAATATATTAATATCAATCATTTTTACACAACATCATAATACTTAACAAACATGATATTACCCATAAATTGGTTCTTTTTTTTAAGTCTATGGTTTCTCTGTTCCAAAGATGACACCATAATTGCATACCCATTTGCATTGTAAAACCATTTTATATTTGTATCATTTAGTTCTTCTCCCTCAGGCTTAGATAACCTTAGCTGATTTGGGGTATCCTGTCTTTCGACTTTGAGCGTACCTGATGAATGTTATTCCAAAATCATGTTTTTCCCACTAAATTTGATATTACATGGTTATTACTGTACCAGTAATTGCATACAGTATAAATTAGAAGAATGAATTTTACCTTTAAGAATCCTTTTTTAATTAGTATAAAGCTAACAGGTCCTGCTATCTCAGCTATGTGTTTCTTCTGTAAATTCTTAGTCGAGTCCCATGGTTCTAAGACATATCTGTAAAATATCATTATCAACTTTTTTTTTTTTTTAGATCATATTGAAATTAAAATATTTGATGATGATGATGATGAAGTCTGCTTTGTAATAGACCAACATGCTGATTTGGATTTTTATAGTGCTAGCTGCCTGATACATCAGTCAATGGATAGACAGGTCGCTCCACTTCGACACATTATTCTGATTCCCAGCCAATAAATCTTTGTCGTTACTCCTTGGAGCTGCACACTTAGCAGAGAAGTAACAAACACCAATTTGATAGTCTTTGGTTTGACCCGACTGTAGTTTGAACCCATGAAGTAAGCACGCCAACAATTACTCCGCCATTGCTGTTAAAAAATTAACAGAAATATCTTCTGTAATTATATATGAAGTTCAAACAAGTAAACTATGTATCTTACTGTATATAAAGTGTTGCATAAGAAAATAAGACAGGGGCAGTAATTTTACTTCCAATTATTGAAGAAAATGGCTTAAGACTATGAACAAATATCAACATTCACAATTTCATAAAACCTCAAACAATAATATAAGAATCTTACCCAGTATCATCCAGTATATAACAATGTGTACACGAAGTAAGTAGGTTTTTAAGAATGACAGAAAACTGTCGTCTGCTGATGTCTGCTGCTGTCACACCACTTACTGATCCATTACTAAAAAAAACATTCAATTGACTAAGAGTATGATACCTCTTCTTCCACTATGTATTAACAAATTTTCATTGTAAGTTATAATAAATATGGAGCTGTCGTGGTCATGATCGCATGGTAGTTGAATTTACAACTACCTATGTAATCAGTCCATATCACCACAACAGTTGTGAATTCGAATCCCGTTCATGGCAACATTATGTAATAAAGTTTGTCAGTGACTTATGGCAGGTTGGTGTTTTTTCCAAGTATTCCATTTCCTCTACCAATAAAACTGACCGCCAAAACATAACTGAAATATTGGTTAAAGTGGCATTAAACACCATAACTTATAACCCTATAATAAACATGTTCAGATCCTACAAGTAAAGATATACAAATAGAACAAGATGAACTGTGAACTGCTCACATATGATACCCCCGCTGTTCAGCAAACAGGAAGTAGGAATCTGACGAGTCAAAAAACGCTTCCCACGATATGGGGTACCTATATGAAGCTTGTGACGAAATATCAGATTTCTGCCATCAATAGTTGCTGAGAAAAATGCGACGAAAAATGAGCATATATGTTCAATGTGTATAAAAATCAACAAAGTCGGCAAACAGGAAGTAGGAATCTGAAGGGTCCAAAAACGCTTCCCACGATATGGGGTACCTA
>MJUT01023511.1:446336-467670 GCA_002080005.1 Gigantidas platifrons
TTACCCTTTGGGCACCTCAAACGCTGGAATTTCGGAATTTCCCATATGTGTTTCAGTGGAGTGAAAAAGGATGTTATAAGTTGCTGAAATCCATCGATTAATGTAAAATACACACTTTTTTCACTTCTTGCACATATTTTGAACATGTTATGTTATAGCCTATGCATGGTTTAATCCTAATAAGCTATACCGAATATAGAACACTATTTTTATTAGAGGGCTAAAACCCTACTTTAATTTTAATATGAATATACTATGTAGGGTAATTTTAAAACTTGACTCACTTTTGGCATGGTACTGTATTTGTTTTAATTTCTAATGAATTGTGGGTACATAATCACTTATGAACACCATTGCCAGCCCTTAATTCATTCAATGTTTTTTTTTAACAATATTCCTATATAATAATACACAAATTTCAGGTGAATGTTAAGATCACTGTTGAATACAATTTCCACAAAATACGCTTTAAATGCAAAATGTTTGACGAACATAAGCTTATAATACTGACTAAAACTACCTAAAATAGCATCAACAAAGAAAAAGAAAAAAAGACGCTGCAAACCTCCATGTGATATCATCCATCTGCCACAGCTGATCAGTAATATTCGTCAAAACAACGTCATTTGAAGCATCCTGATGAATATCTGGAATTATAGTCATAGAGTGTGTAAATACTGATTTGTCTTGTCAATCTTATATTTTCAATAACATTCATATCAATTCAATTTATGTATTCATGTTTTTACTTTGAGGAAAAGTGTTTGTAACTATTGGCAATTCTTGTTAAATAAATGAAGAATTACATTAAAGGAGAATGAAACCAACTGATGATTTGGGGTTTTACAGAATATAGAACTAATAAAAAACTGAAAATATGACTTTTTTAATGAAAATTTTACAAGGGCTGGTGTTAAAGCACGTTTATATCTTATTAATTTTAAATTTCCCACTAAACATGGAGGCTGCAATTTCTCACTTATCTGTGACGTAAATCCATCCATTCCGATTTACCTGTTCAGCTAAACTGCATCAAAACAATAATATCAGTTTTGGAATTCCATCATAATGGATAGAAATTCTAAATTTCCATTCATTGTGAGGTGTACTTGATACAACATATGTGATAAAGTTTGTCAGTGACTTGTGGCAGGTCGGTGGTTTTCTCTGTGTACTTGATACAACATATGTGATAAAGTTTGTCAGTGACTTGTGGCAGGTCGGTGGTTTTCTCCAGTTTCCTCCACTAATAAAACTGACCTCCACGATATAACAAAACTATTGTTGAAAGTGGCATTAAACACCATAAACCCAAACCCTATTATAGTAGTTCTACTTAGATCCACATCCTTTCATGTCTATTTACACTAACATAATTTAATGTTCACATACATCCACATCCAGTCGTTGCTTCTCAACTAAGCATATAGCATTTAGGAGAATGAGAAAAGACTGGTTGGCTCGGAATCTACATAATGTGTCCAAGTGGAACGACGTGTCTACCCATGGACTGTTGTTTCAGTGAGCTAGCACTATAAATATCCAACTAAGCGCGTTGGTCTAGTACAAAGCAGACACATTATCATCTCATCTAATTGAATTTGTTCTTGCTATGATATATCGTAGATGAACATTGCTCATTTGATGTTAGACAACAATCACTCTCTCACTCCATTCATGTTCACATACATCCACATATTAAATTGTAATTTACGAATCCAAAACATACCTGCATTTTGTGAAAACAACCTGGCATTTCTGTAGTGTTGATAAACTGGACAACTTTGGTTTTTATTTTGTTCACATTGTAAACTTTTTACAGGATTGGAATAAACATTTGGTGCAAACTGAAAATATAATTTGGTGAACATTTTATATTAGTTTGTGAGAAGGAATAGAATGTATATTGACTCATACAAAATATATATCTATAACAAATATGTTGATAAGAAATATCCAGATCTTTATATAATACGAAGCAACGATTGTGGTTATCATGTGGTTTACTTTCTCCCAAAAGATGCTTAAATTATTAGGTTTTCCAATCATTTGACTATGAGCGTACCTGATGAAGGTTATTCCTGACTTTGAGCGTACCTGATGAAGGTTATTCCAGAAACCTGTCATGCACACTAAATTAGATATCTACGTTTTCATTTAAATAATAATTCTTGTTGAAATATCAGACCTTCCAATCTGATATACAGCCAATCATTGTTGTGTGGAAATCAATGGAACCAATAATTTCACTTCACAATATCCATGCATTCGAGTTATCCAGAATGGACTAAAAATATCATTTTCCATAGCAATTCTACTTTTAGTGATTGAATGATAGATTAGAATGGTATTTAACTTCACATTCAGACATATTTCAGGTTTATTGTGATGGCTTTACTCCAAATTAGCATAATTGTAAGTAGAACAAATTACAGGTCATTTTAACATTAAACTATTACAAAAGTTTCCCAAAAATACCTACCCCCGGTAATTAATCACAGGTTTCAATAAAGATTATATAAATATTAATGATAATTTTACCATTTCAATTATAATTTTGCTTCAACTGAAACAGATTTCAACCCTTATTGAACCTCAATTATATTATCTGTACCCCTTTTGGAAGAGACATAAAAAGGTGGTGAGGTTAAATTTATAAATGAGGTCGCAACCATCCCCTCCTGATAATTAAAATCTCCAGCAAGGAAACAAACACAAACAATAAACAACCAATATGAAACATAGAAATGTTTCCCGCCATTTTATACCTAGTTTCATTATGTGTATTTGGTGAATTTCATTAATATCAAATTGTTACTGATTCAAGGAGCACATTAAAAAAAATATTTTACTTGAACAACTTCTCACCTTAATTGTAGCATTATTCTGTAAGACAAAACTGTCATCTCGGATGCAAATGTTTGACGAGGTCAATGTTTCATTATCATAAAGGTCAATACGATGATACACAAACTCAGGAAAATCCCTTTTCTCTACATCCTATAAATATATCAAAACTAGAGGCTCACAGGAGCATGTAATCGCTCACCTGATTTTCAATTTGACTTTATCAGATTATAAAAAATGGGAGTGTCACAAATAATTTTGAAAGTTGATCAACAAAAGATCATTTCAGCTCAAATTTTTTAGCAGAAGATTTTGATGTGATTTTTTTTTTCATAATATCTAATATAATAATCGGTATACATTTGCTGGAAAAAAATGGAAAGTATGTTGAACTACTCAATGCCATGTAGCTGCATTTTGAGGTCATTGTGTAAGCGTACTTTCTTTCCGGTGTGTAGAATGTCCGGGTACGGAAATACCCTAGTGTATTTCTAACCTTGCACTAGTGTGTTTATTCCGTCAGAAGAAATACACTAGTGTATTTCTGTCGTGGAATTTCTACCCTAGTGTGTTTTATCCAAAAGGAAAGAATACACTGGTGGAAAGAATTCACTGTTACAATTTTGACTTAAAACAACAATAGACAATTGAAGAAAATGTTATTGATTAATTATTTAGATAATAAACCTCATCAGCTTCTAAAACTTCAATATCCTCATCAAATATCACCAAGACAGCTGTATAGTTTCCATGGAAATTGAGAACTGGTTCATAATAAAAAGTTGCTGGTTTTGTTCCTTGTGAGGTTGTTTCTGCACTCCTCCAATAACTAGCCTAAAGATATACAAAAATCAAACATTTCCTGAGGATGTTTTGATACAACAGCCAATTAAATATTGATATACATTTGAATTAAAGAGAACAGAAATGCCACTGGTCAATCTACAAATCATCATACAAACCACATTTGGATAAGGGAATCCTGGAAATATAATGGAAAATTTACAAATTATCATACATATCACATTTGAATGAAAAAAAAAAAACGGAATTCTATTGGTCAGTTGTAAATTATAATCCATACCACATTTGAATGGGAAAAAACAGGAATTCTATTGGTCAGTTGTAAATTATAATGCATACCACATTTGAATGGGAAAAAAACAGAAATTCTATTGGTCAGTTGTAAATTATCATTCATACCACATTTGAATGAAAGAGACCAGGAATTCCATTGGTCAGTTGTAAATTATCGTACATACCATAATTGAATGAAAGAGACCAGGAATTCCATTGGTTAGTTGTAAATTATCGTACATACCATATCTGAATGAAAGAGACCAGAAATTCCATTGGTAATATTGTAGACAGCTTCAACATTTAAAATGGGTTCTATCTGATTAATATTATAAAATCTTGGTTGTGTCCAGTGTTGATGAGGATCTGTCATGTACGGATGTACCAGGACTTTCCCTAAAATACAATAAGTTTATGAAATCCTGACATAATAAAATGCAAAAGAGAGATGTGGAAACTTTTTTTTTATTTATTAATGTACACACCTATAAACATAATTTCCCTTCATATTCAAATTGTATCTTTTAATGCAAATTTCAAAAGAAAAAACATAACCTGAATTAATGAAATGTAATAAATTTAGCCAGAAAAAGTTCAATTAGAGTTAATCTCTCCATTAAAAGTAAAACCTACACCAATTAAAATTGGGTGACAATTGTACTCAAAAGTTTTTCCAAAAGTCACTTGTCTGAGAACAAGGTGCATATAAGCCAATTTAATCTGTTTTTCTCTCATTGATATACCATTTGCACAATGTCATTTTCAACTTGATTCTAAAAGTTATGCACTTTATACAGGAATAATTTTCCCTACAGTGGGTAAAATGGTACCTGTTCCATGCAGGAGCACACACACACACTAACGACAACAAATTTGTAGATACCGTATTTGAATCTTGTAAAAAATCAGAGGATGATTTTATCACAAAAGAGAAAATTCATAAGTTGTTGAAACATTGAAATTGTGTTCAGATTATGAACAAAATGTATTATATTTCCATTGAGCTTTGCCTAAAAATGTATTTCTATTTGTAGGCATTAAAGGGATTTTACTCCTATAACAAGATGTAATTTTAGAATCAACTTAGAAATGTGCAAAAAGTTGATTGAGAATTTGCTTGTTTATTGAACTAAATAAATTAACATGACATGAAATTATTGTTCAAGAATGTTCAACAATAACTGCAATCAATACATATTTTACTTGTTTTTCAAATCTTAACAATAATCTTTTTACATACTACCAACCTTCTTGTCCAACAACAAATCCATAGCTGTGTTGTCCTTGTCTAAAGTGTACCACTTCATAAAATGTCAGTTCTAGAGACAAGTCAACAGCTGCTACACCAAAGAAACTTCCTACTCTGTTTAGTGTTGGAATACCAAGTGTTATAACAAGGCCTGTAATGAAAGTGAAAATAGGGTCAGGTTTAAGGTTACGGTGTTTAACACCATTTTCAACAATATTTCAGTTATATCGTGGCGGTCAGGTTTATTGTGATGGAAACCTGGGTACCCGGATAAAACCACTGACCTGCCACAATTCACTAACAAAATATATCTCGCAATGTTGTATCGAGTACACCTCGCCGGAGCTGGATTCAAACTCACAACTTCAGTGGTGATAGGCACTGATTGCATAGTTAGATCTAAATTCAACTAACATACGATCATGAAAGCCCCAAATTTGAAAATAACTGGGTGTACAAATAAAAACAGATATATATATATGTGTATCTTCCAGGATAAAATAGGAACCTTCAAAATTTGCTATGAGATTAATGTCAAATTCAAACTTCAATCAACATAGAGATTTTAGGAAATAAAATAAATAACTTCTTTCTTAGTCCCCATCACTTTGGCCTAAAACTTTTAATGTCAGCATTTTCAATACAAATTCCTGACACAAACATTTTTTTTATTTTATCCATTTGAAAAATGTACATTGGGGATGGGGGGTATTTGGGGCATTAACTAGAAAAATGTTTTAAAAAAAATGTTATTCTCAAAACGAAAATTTCAGCACAAAGTCCATTAATACTGCCGTCTAACATAATATTATACTGATCGTGAGGGTGACAGTGTTAGAATTAAAATCAGTTCCTTCACAAGATTTACTGCTGTTGGTGGCCATTTTAAGGACTAAATGAAAATAGATACCAGAAACAGACTTAAAAATGTAGATTTTTAACTTACCCAGGTTATCTTCAACATGTGGTAGACTCACTGTATAATCTGTACATTGAGACAATGGAAATTTAGTATAGTAACTTCCCATAACATGTCTTAACTGTTCCTTGTCAACGTCTGGAAGAATGGTAAGATTACCAGTTGGTCCTACTGGCTTGGAATTATCTGGTAAGTTGCGAAGTTTCTGAAGAATAATAAAATCATGGAAGTCCTGATGTCATTTACAACAAATACATTTCAAGTATCTGATATCAAACAAAAAAGCAATAAAAGCACTATATTTCAACTTTTGATTTTTGTCCGAGTTTCCGATGGATTCCCATTATCATGTCCACTAGCATCCACATCCTTTGGTGTTGAACTTCAGGTATGAATTTGTGTAAGAATTCATTTTCTATAAGAAGAGTTTGAAGATACCAAAGGGGCAATCAGAATCCATAAATCGAAAAAGCCCAGACAATACAATGGCCAAAAGAAAAAGTACAAAAGGACAAACAACAATCTACCAAACATACACATATGGTACACTACACATTGATGCATAAATTATTGATTCAATTTGGAGATATTATGACACTAAAAATAGCCCAAATTACAATAGTAATTAAGTCATAAATCTTTATTCAGTATACTATTATTTAATTTGTTTAGTTTGATTGGTTTATGCTCAAGTATTAATACCCTATTACGGTCCTAAAATATTTGTTTCTGACCAGTGAAACCCCAGACCTTTTGTAGATGTCTGGAAACCTTAGAACACTTGAGGCGTGCATCGGGGCATGAACCCATGTTAGTGGCGTTAGGTGTTATGATCAGATAAACAATGATCTAAAACACTCGGCCAACCAGGCTTTTAGTTACGAATAAAACACTCTGCCAACTAGGCTTTTAGTTACAAATAAAACACTTGGCCAACCAGGCTTTTAGTTACAAATAAAACACTCGGCCAACCAGGCTTTTAGTTACAAATAAAACACTCTGCCAACCACGCTTTTAGTTACGAATAAAGCACTCTGCCAACCAGGCTTTTAGTTACGAATAAAACACTCTGCCAACCAGGCTTTTAGTTACAAATAGAACACTCTGCCAACCAGGCTTTTAGGAATGGTTTTATATCAGTTACCATATAATATACTGAGTATGTAAAAATAGGTCCCATTTATCAAATGACTTATTATATTTTTTCTGAACATTGACCCTTTGCTCTCTGTTGAATTTGGGACCAGTATGTTTTGCTCTCTGTTGAGTTTGGAACCAGTATGCTCAACACACTGGTAAATGGTGTCATATAAAACCAAATATTCTCTGGTGATGCACTGGACAAAAACTCCATAACTGGTCAGATTTGTGTTTATTCTAGTTACCATCAGGTATAATTAACATAAGATGGCATTGTGTGGCTACTTACTGGCCATTGTAGATTACTGCCACCTGGTATACCAAACATAGAGCTCATATTCCTGTTGTTCTGATCAGCAATCTTCAGTAATAAATCAGTCTTGTTTTTTAGCTTTGAATTCAATATTTCCTTTCCAAAGCCATAAACAAATATCTGGACTGAATTGTTCTATGAAAAAAATTAATATATGACTTAGCTTTTGTTACTTCGCATGATCAGGGTGACAGATTTAACAATTTCATTTATTACAGTGGAGAAAAATAATCAATTGTGACAAATGTAAAAAAAAAATCACCACAACTTTTCAGAGACAAGTGATTTATCAATCACCATAAATGGAGCTTAATTATTTATGAATAACAGCCCTAAAAATAGTCTAAAGCAGTGATCCAAAATTATTTTTACATTGGTTAAATTCATGCATGTATTTGATTATACTGGTCAATTACAAAATATGTTTAAACTAATTACAGGTTCAAAGATTGAGTTTTTACTGCAGATACATTAGTACCGCTCTTATAAGGCCACCCTTTCTGCAATAAAACAGGTGGCATCATAAGAGTGGTGGCCTCTCTAGATGGGGATAATTTAGTGCATCTGAAATCTGGCCTGATAAGAGAGATGGCCTTTTAGTGTGAGTGGCATTATACTGACACTGTATATTAATATCATACAATATATTAATAAGAATTCTATATGAAAATGTATGATGAATGAATTGATTCACATGCTATATATCACATGCTAATAGCTGACATGCCTGTTGATCTACAAAGACGTTTAAATTGTTTAGAAAACTATTGTGAAAAATGGAATATGACTGTGAATATGGACAAATCCAATATCATCGTTTTCAAAAATGGTGGAAATTTATCAAAAAACGAGAAGTGGTACTTTAAAGATGAACTTATTAAGGTCGTTAGTTACTACAAATATCTTGGAGTATTTTTCTCAGGTAGACTGAAATGGACTATGTGTTGTAAAACTTTAAGAATTCAGAGTGAAAAAGCAAGAAATATGATAAAACACTGTATGACCAAACTTGGTTCCAGAGACATTAATTTTGGTTTTAAATTGTTCGATTCCATGGTTGCCCCTATATTGTATTATGGTGCTGAAATATGGGGTACAGACAAAGTAAAGGACATTGAAACAGTTCAAAACAAATTTTGTAAATGGCTATTAGCTACTGGCCAAACTACTAATAATCACATTGCAAGAGGTGAATGTGGACGTTATGAACTGTACATTAATTATATGTGTAAACCAATCAAATATTTTTTACGCCTTCAAAAACTTGACAATAGTAGATTGCCAAAACTGTGTTATCAAATGATGTTTAACCTGAATGAACATGGACGAACTAATTGGTGTACTAGAATACAACGACTACTATTCACGCATGGATTCGGTGAGGTTTGGGAAAGTCAAACAGTTGGTGATGATAAACTTTTTATGAATGTGTTTAAACAGAGACTCAGGGATGTGAATTTACAAAACTGGTCAGATTATATTTCAAACTCATCTAAATGTTCATTTTACTCTAAAATTAAAAATAGTATTTTTATCAATGATAATATACAAAAGCTGTCATATAATTTAAGATATGAAATTTTCTCAATCTTATGTTCTAATCATAAACTTGCAATAGAACAAGGGAGACATTTAAACGAACCAAGAGAGAATAGGTTATGTCAAATATGCAACTATAATGAAATAGAAGACGAGTATCATTTTGTCCTTGTTTGCCCAATATTGTCAGATGTAAGGAGAAATTTTTTACCTTTGTGGGGTAACAATAATCCAAGTGAAGGAAAGCTGATAAATTTGTTTCAAACAGAAAATTTCAATATTTTGAAAAATTTGGCTTTGTATATAAAGAAAGCTAAATATATTAGAGAGGAGATATTATCTCTTTGAAAAAGTGTATTTGAGTTATTTTGTATATCTATAGTATTGCATCTTAGAAAATATTTGCATGCACATTTTATATTGTCACATTGTATTAATTGATTAAAACTGTAGTTGGCATTATGTATAATTTATATTATGTAATATTTGTACCATGGGCTGGTGGCCTGTTTTGTACAATAAAGAATCTGAATCTGAATCTGAATCTATATTTTACATGTCAAAATAAAAAAAATTACCATGTTATTTTGTCCATTGGCTATCTCTTCTAAAATATCATTAACTTTTGATTCTGATGGGGTACCATCTGTCAAAAACAATATCATATCCAAGGAATTCTGAAATTGATCCTGAAAAGAAAAGCTTAAATGTAGTAACATTTACTTTAAGAATATTTTTCTTCAAAAATTAACCCCGCTGAAATACTGACAACTTGATGTGAAACAAAGGCCAATAAATTAGTGATTGTTGTTTAACACCAATTCAGCGCTTTTTCGGCTATATCATGGCGAGAACAAGTTAATTTTCAATGAGATGATGATGAGGTCCGCTTTGTTCTAGACCAACATGCTTAGTTGGTTTTTTATAGTGCTAGCTCACTGAAACAGTCCACGGGTAGACATGTCGCACCACTCGGACATATTATTCTGATTCCGAGCTGACCAACCTTTACTCTTTCTCCTTAATGTTGCATGCTTAGCGGAGAAGCAACAAGTACCAATTATAGTCTTTGTTTTGACCCGACCAGAGCTCAAACCCACGATCTTCCGCACTTGAGGCAAGCAGGCTAACCATTACACCACCAATGCGGTTAAGGCAAATAAGCATGAACCCCATACAAAATAAACGGGAGAAAAGAGGAAGCTAAAATATCCTGATATTATGTAATTTAAATTACAGATTCAAGTTTCCAGGCAGGTTTGAAAGTGGACTACAAAAGGACTATACATGGCTTGATTTAGAACAAATTGGCACAGCGGTTTGAAAATCAGACTCTGAAAAGCAACATACATATAGGACGGACATCAAAAGGCCACAAACAAATCTTGTAGGCCTTTACATGGTTCACCTAAAAATACATACTGGTGTTTGTAGTTTGGCTTCTTTCAATAGGCTAAAGGCTGATTTGAATGCCTTTCCATAGTATGTGTCCTCTGAAAAACATAACATAATATACAAGTAAAATATTTACTCTCCTTGTGATTAGCTGCGGAACTGTAGCCCTTTTGGTCCTTAGCCAGTTTTCTGATATTTGCGGATATATATGAACCGTAACCCTTATGGTCCTTGGCCAGTTTTCTGATCTTTGCGGATATATATGAACCGTAGCCCTTATGGTCCTTGGCCAGTTTTCTGATATTTGTGGACCATATAGGTCCGCAAATATCAGAAAACTGGCCAAGGACCATAAGGACTACGGTTCCGCAGCTACCTTGTTATGTGAGTGAGAGCTGCTTAACACCAAGTGAACAAATTTCCCCAATATTATGACGAGAACAAGCTACAAATCGATGATATGATGATGATGTACTAAATCAACACACTTCCTTGAATTTTCATAATGCTAGCTAATTAGAAAACCAGTATACAGGTGGACATATCGGTCCACTTAGACACATTATCCTGATTCTGAGCCAGTTAGTTTTTTATCTTACTCATTAATGCTGTGTACTTATCGGAGAAACAGTTAATAATACCAATTAATAGTGTTTGGTTAGACCCACCAGGGGCTTGAACCCACAATATATTGCACTCAAGGCAATAATACTAACCATTACACCACCGATGCTGTAAATAATCCTTGTGAAATACATACACTGTTTAGCCAATGAAATTATATACTTATATACAATAGTATTCCATATTTAAATTATTTTTCATTCCACAGCAGCCAGAATTAACTTCTAAACTTTTTGGCCTCCAGATAGTTTTATGAAAGGACAAATGCACTGTTGCTGGATACATGATTTCCATTTTCATGTTGTACTGAAGAATAATTTATCATGAACTTAAATGCATTGATTGATTTATTGATTGATTGATTTATTATTGTTTAACATCCAGCAAGCAGTATTTTCAGATATATTCAGGATGGTGCTTGGGACATGCAGGGCAACTCTGTGGGTCGAGAGCTGTGAACAGTTACCAATTTTGCCTTAAATTTTGTAAAGCACAGTATGGATATCTTTATAGCAAATTTGTTCTGTAGACAAAAACATTAAAATAGTCTATACTGTTTACAGCATAATAATAATATACATGTTTATCGGCAAATTGGACGTTTTCCCTTTGATGTGTGCCACTGATAAAGTCTGGATCACTGAACTGACCTTAATCCACAAAAATATTAGGTCAGTTCACAAATTGCATGCGCCAGTTTATCGGTCAATCTGACATAAAACACATTATGACGTCACCGAAAAACATAAATTCCGAAGGCCTCAACAGACATTATTACAAATATCCGAAAAACGTCAGTTCTGAAGGCCTCAACAGACATTATTACAAAAATCCTAACTCATCCTATCTGACTCTCCAAGATATTAGCGATAATGTCTGTCTCGACCTTCAAAATTGCCATTATTTTATATATATATACTTCATTGAATGTTTGTTACTTAATGTCCTGCGATAAATATTTCATGCATATTCAGGACTAACATATACTATAAGCTCACTTTTTGGCTTAATGTTTTGTAGAAAATCTCGTAAAGATTTCTTGTTTTCCATCGTTGCTTTATTTACTTTACTTCCTAAACATCCCAAAGGACTTCTAGGTTCATTACTGAAAGCAACAACACCAACCTAAAAATAGAATAATAATATACATGTAGTACCTATCCTATGCAGGGCTTTCAATATTTTTAAGTCCACCAGTACTTCTCTACTTACAGATAGTACTTTTTCTTAAATTTTTAACATTTTCCTGAATATCTTATGGAACACTTTTTGAAATTAGGAGGTACAAATTATAATTTTAAG
This sequence comes from Gigantidas platifrons, assembly GCA_002080005.1. NCBI lineage: Eukaryota > Metazoa > Mollusca > Bivalvia > Mytilida > Modiolidae > Gigantidas > Gigantidas platifrons. The sequence goes on from MJUT01023511.1 coordinate 458,742, forward strand.
TGGGGAAAAGTACCTGGTACCATCCCTTATTGAAAGGCCTGCCTATGCATGATATTTATTTTTCAACTTCCATCTTGACCACTGTGTACTGTGGTCAACTAAATAACATTGCGCAATTTTTTCCTAAATGGCAAAGGGAACTAAACTTAGAGTATGTACACAAAATGTGGGAATAAAAATACCAGACATTTGCAGTAAAGATGGTACCTGACAAAATGAACATGGTTAAATATACACCATAATCTTTCAGTTACGTGCAGTATTGAAGTGAAATGACATAAACAACAACAAAAATATTGACAGCACTACAATCTATTTGTTTTATAATATTTGATTGTTATAGTCCAGCTACCACCTAGGGACACAATGAGTAGCTGTGTGGGTTGAGGGCCTGGGAACCACTCCCAACACCCAGTATCTACCTAAGATATATATATAATAGTAAAATTTATAACACAAAGTACCACTGTCGGAACATTTCCAAAACCTATCGAAAAATCTTTCATATACAAAATGTAGTAAAATCATTGGTTGCATTGGGATTTATACAGTAATCATGTCTGTCTTTAATATTGCTTTGTGTTATGCTGTACATACATGGTCAGATGGACTTAGTGTTTCCAGTACTGTAATAGCAGCCTCTCTTGCCATAACAACTCTTAAGGTGGTATTTGGATTCTTAAATCCACCGTTTGGAATAGACATGGATCCACTCTCATCAACAACAATAACCAAATTCTTTTTCTGACGTGATGCTGTGAATACATACCAATCTCTAGAAAACAAAATCATTTAACATTCATTCAAGCTCAAATACAAATATAATACTACATCTATGACCCACAATAGACCACATTCAAGGTGAGCACGCTAACCATTACACCACCAATGCGTTCATTTCATCTGTTATGTTTCATAATTTAATAGCCTGAATCGGGGACTATTATAATATAGTATATAAAAGGCCGTTGGCCACTGGTCCCCCAACACCAAGGTTACATCGTAAGATTAAATTTTGAAACTACTGTAAACTAGAGGGTCAGGGGAGCCTGTATCACTCATAATTCTGAAAGGGGACCATCCAAGGACCATTTTGAAGTAAAAAAAGGGGAGTAACTCTGGTTAGATTTGTCGAAAAATCATCATTATCGAACTTGACCTAGATATTCATGAGATACACTTACATACCAAACCTAGTTTCAATCTGACTTTTTGTTCACAAGTTATAATTTGGAAACCAAAATATTAGCAATTTTGAAGTATAAAAAGGGATGCAACTCTGGTAAGATTTGTCGAAAAATGATCACTATCGCACTTGACCTAGATATTCATATTCATGAGATACACTTACATACCAAACCTAGTTTCAATCTGACTATTTGTTTCCAAGTTATCATCTGGAAACCAAATATTTAGCAATTTTGAGGTATAAAAAGGGGCACAACTCTAGTAAAAATTGTCGAAAAATTGTCATTATCGAACTTGACCTAGATATTCATAAGATACACTTACATGCCACACCTAGCTTCAATTTTCCTTTCCATTCACAAGTTATCATCTGGAAACCAATTCGGGACACACGGACAAAGTATAAAAAGGTATGTAACTCTGGTAAGATTTGTCGAAAAATGATCGCTATCGAACTTGACCTAGATATTCATGAGATACACTTACATACCAAACCTAGTTTCAATCTGACTATTTGTTCCCAAGTTATCATCTGGAAACCAAATATTTAGCAATTTTGAGGTATAAAAAGGGGCACAACTCTAGTAAAAATAGTCGAAAAATTGTCATTATCGAACTTGACCTAGATATTCATAAGATACACTTACATACCAAACCTAGCTTCAATCTGACTTTTCATTCACAAGTTATCATCTGGAAACCAAAAAGCACACGGATGGACGGACGGACGGACGACACCCATTTCTATAGTCCCCTTCGACAAAGCGTCGGGGGACAAATAGTCCCAGCCTGAATGTATATATAGGGGCTGTAGGGGTCATACAGTTAACTACCTATGAAATCAGTGCCCATCACAACTAACATTGCGAGTTTGAATCCCGTTAAAATTGAGGTGTACTCAATAAAACTGATCGCCACGATATAACTGACATATTGCTAAAAGTGGTGTTAAACACCATTACCCTAACCCTAAGATACACTAAACAAAGAGATAATTCCACACAACTTCATTAGAATATATATAATAATAATAATATAGGTTAGATACACATGCTCACAGCTGAGCTGGGGATTGTAAAGATGTTTTAAGACTGAGAGTCGTAGAAACCAAATATGAAAACGTCAACTTCCAGCAGCAAAATGTTTGCACAAGAAATGTTCTAGCTATCGTCTTTATGACTGCATTTGCCGATTTATATTATACGTTTTGTTATATTTGTCTCATATCTCAGAGCCAGAGGTGAAGAGTCATTCAAAGGGAAATAACTCGCAGGTCATGTGTACTTTTACTTGCAAATATGAGATTGCGTTTTATTATCACGAAGAAAAACGTTTTCTGATATCCAAAATTTATGTCGTTATATAGAACAAATATACAAAAAAAAACACAATATTACATCCTGTCCGAGTTGGCGGGATGTTAGCTTTAGAATGAGCTATATAAATTTAATTTTTAGAAAACTTTATTTAAAGTCGGGTGTTATATGTAAAACCGACTTAAAATAAAGTTTTCTATTCTATTCTATTCTATTCTAGGTACAACGAACGGAATCAATCTTTCCATTTTGAAAGATCGAGTACACCCCAGGAAAATGGGAGTGGTAGCTTTAAAAAAAATGAGCTATACGATAAAAAAAAACTCTTGTGCACAAACTGAAACCATCTTGCAATTTTGAAAGAGGGCACCCCTTTAAATCCTGCATCTTGACTCGGGAACCAACTTTCGCGTCTCAGAACAGAACTTACAAAAAGTTTCCCCACTCGGGTCGATACACCGCCGTATAGCGGATTTCCGCCCAATATTCCAAATGCACTCATCCCCTTAACTTAAATTAACAATTCATAAAGAAAATATGATTTAAAAACTTCTCTTTTCACTAGCAACGATCAATAAAAATGTAGATAGGTTTTATCAAGTGAAACAATATTATGATATAATTTTAATTTGATTTGAATATTTCAATCTGATTGGCTAATCCGCCTGGAGAAAATTTTGGTTATACTCGATAACCTGGGTTGGTATTGATTTGTGACGTCACCAACGTGTTCATCCGCCAACGATAAATTAAAATAGTCACATGAAATAATCGTAATTAAAACCGAGGAATCATTAAATTTTGTTGTGAAAATTAAATTATAAGGAACATTTGAAATTGTTGAACAGGTTATACTTGCATAACCTGGTTTGGGTCAATTTACGCTTTTCATAAACCGCTTCGCAGGGGGCGACGGGTTCAATGTCTGGCTAACAGAAGAGGGTTTTTCCCGCTCAAATGGGTGATTACATTTTCGCTCAAATGGGTTAAAAGTTGTAGCTCTTAAGTGTCCTGTCGATTCGCTCAAATGTCTTTCACCGGGATTTCCTTTGTTCAAAGTGTATTTGATGATAATGGACCGAGTTGTGTTTTTGAATCTCAATTTCTATTCTGTATGTCTTCAATATAATCAGCGATAAAACAACGATTATATGATCAATCTATTAAAAAAATGGTTTTCAGATTTGAATAACTCTGCAAGGGAATTTTATAAAGTTGTGAAAACAAGATTTTAAATTTGAAGAGTAATAGATTATTAAGGTAGCACAACAATCTGATCTTTTTCACTCCAATCAAGAGTCTTTGAAGGTTCATATCTCAGCAAATACTTGATGGATTTTTAAAATTCAAGATTCATCTTGTAGCTAAAGAGTGACTTTATCTATTTAAATTAATTTATATAATATGCAGTCAATAATAAAAAAAGTTATGGCTAATAAAATACAAAAAATGTACTGCATCAGCTTGGATAAAAATAGCACATTCATGTCAACTCCCACTGAAATTTTGTTTTCAGCCCTTTAATTAACCATACACAAGCTACAAAACAGTGTCTCAGATTTTTGATATATGCCTCCAATCCTTAAATAAACTATTTCATCTGTTGGATGCCAAAATCTTGTTTCCCCTTTGTTCTTTCAAGAACCATCAATTCCTTAAGAAACAAATTATCAAAAAACTGGGACACGGTTTTGTAGAAGTTATCCTTCTCAACAACATATATCAAATTCAAGTCTTTAGGGGTACCCATAAAGGGGCTAATTTTCATTTAAGTTCATAATTTTCATGTAAATTAAACATGCAAAATTGCCACAAAACTCTATATCCCACTTCTGGCCCCTGCCAATATGCAATAGACCTTCAAATCCCACTGGGAACACCCCAGAAGTGACCTTGCATCTTTAATTGATCAGAGGAACCACACAGTTTGTGTGTTTATACACTTAAAACTATTATTTTTGCATTATTTGTGCACTGTCCATCACTAAACAGCACTTCTTTGGCATTTGGCGGGAGTTTGACGTCACAGGTCTGACCCACATCTGTAAGCTAGCAAGTTAATATGGACAAGCTCCTCCTTCATTGTTAAACAGTTATGCAAGTTACAATTACAACACAGTATTATGGTATGCAATAATAATGTTATGGTCAGTAGTGAACAGCTGGATACATGTAATTAACACAGTGATTGATAGATAAGCCCCTCCCACATGTTCATATCATCAAACAATTTACCATGTACTTTTGTTTACATAATTTATTTATCAATTTACTCCTTAATGATGGAAGATAATGACAGTAGGATTTTTTAAAAACATTTATATATATATGAACTTTTAAAAACTGCAATGAAAAAAAAATCATTAAAAAATCATAATTAGACTGTTGTGCTACCTTAAAACAAGACAGTGTATACATAGCCAAACTTCAGATTTGAAACTTCGCATTGAAACCGGAAGATGGAATAGCATAGCAAAAGAATATTAAGATGATGCTCACTTTGTTAAAAAAAATGGAGATGAACATCATACTTTATTTACATGTACAAATGGCAGAATTGTTGAATTAAGACAAAAACATATTCCAAATTATTACTGGAACATTACTGTTACGTATAAGATGGAGGGTTTATTCAGATATTATTATACCTCATAGATATAAGAGTGCCTGTGATTAGTTAAAATACGTCACATGTCAGGAAGACAAAACTTCATGTATCCCTAGACCGCGTGTTTCAGGGAAATAAATATCATGTATCCCGCTGCCGCGTGTCCCCATGGCGACGTCATATACAAGTAAACACAAAAGAAAAGTTCTCACATTGTGGAATAAATTAATTTGATGTGTTTAAAAGATTTTGATTGGATAAACAAATTGATGTTATTTTCCATAAACAAAATTTTAACCGGAAGTCACATGTTAGGGTCTCAATTGGGAAAATATTTAATCTTAATTCTTTTTACGCAATTATTATCCGTCGAAATAATTTGAGGACAAGACAAAAATTAATTATGAATTAATTTATAAGGATTGATCACAATTGTTTGTTCGGTTCATTCGAAGTAAACTCAAAAATGTTGTACACACCCTTGCGTCACAGTGTGTACCATATTTTTTAGTTTATTTCTTCATGAACCGAAAAAAAATTGAGATAAATCCTTAAATGTTTAGTTTCAATCTTCAGTTTTCGGATAACTGCAATGTATTCTTAATACTGCTTCTGTTTAGTTCGTCATTATCTGTATTGTATTTAATATTGTACCTCATGTTACACTGTATAGTGTTGTTCAATACAGTTCTAAAGATGATTATTTATTACTTTTTCTTAATTATTTATTGTGTTTAATTGCCAATAAACTTATTATTAAAAATATAATGAAGTTGATCCATAATTACATCTGGTCAGTTCATATTTTGTCCCCTTCGTCGGGCCTATGTGGTGCATGGTAGAGAAGTAACAGTACCAATATACCAATACTACTCGTAAATACAAGTGTATAACCGACTTGGTTTTACTGTATTCTTGTTCAAATCCGGTTCTCCAGCTCTTCAATGTACGTGAGTGAACAAGTTGTCAGCTATATAGCAAGAACAAGTTATATTCAATGAAATGGTAATGGTGTCCAAACAGTAATATTTGGTCTTTTGTGTCCAAACAAGTTAAGGCTAACATAGGCTGGGAATAATATTATTCCCAGATTAAAGCCAAGTCAGAGATATAGATATTTTCAAAGGGGCTTGAAGTACGGAGTAGAATAATGAACAGCAACAGAGTGATTACTCTAATTAATGCTCTGCAAGCTCAGTATCAAGTTCTACAGGTACTCATCCTTTCTTCTTGAGTCATCCATTCTATGTTCAGCTTTCTTTATATATAGGGGCCCCGGGTGGCTCAGTGAGTTAGGTCGTTGGATCTAACAACTCATACCAGCCTGTCACCAATACGGCATGTGTTCGCGTCCGGTTTTGTAAATTACAAAAAGAGTGCACTCGACTCGCAGCTGCAAGTGACAATCGGCAAACCTCTAGCGAGTCCGCTTCTCTCCGATGAAGATACGGAATCAGTCGAAGTTGCGACCAGTGCTGCAAGTGATCAAGTTTATCAGTTGCTTGCCCATGGTCGGTGGTTCTCTCCGGGTACTCCAGCTTCCTCCAACACTAAAACTGGTCGCCATGATACAGCTGAAATAGTGTTGAAAGTGGCGTTAAAACCCCAAAAATCAATCTTTATATACATTGTATATTAATTACATGTACTTACTGGAATCTATGATCTATTTGGTCGAGGCTTGAACAAAATCTTGGCTTACTCGGATACTGATGATAATTTCCCTCTGAATCTCCAAAATACTGCCAAAGTAATATCGAAGAATCGACTAAGTTTTTTCTATATAAATCGTCAATATTTTTGTATATATTCAGTGCCACTTTCTTCTGTCGATTACAGAAGCAAGCTTGGTTTGAACTGATCAAATTAAACCGTGTATCATAATATTGTGTATTCGGTCCATTATAACACGTAACGTTGACATCAATGGCACCGGTGTTATTGGAGTAACTTTCTTCAATAAAATGCTTGTTTATTTTTAGAATGTCAATAACACCATCGAGTCTTTCCGATATATTTCCAACGAAGTTGAGCAAGATACTATTTAGGTCATATTCCCGTTTAACTAACCGAGTTTTTGCTTCATATATATTTTCAAGCGATTGGATTTCAAGAGAAGAATTCACAAGACCTGTAAGTCTGAGCTCTAGTTCACGACTGACGTGTTCGATCAGTCTCAGATCGTCTGAACCATCAACAATTATTATTTTTAACAATATAAAAATGGACACCAGTTTTGTTTCAAATTTAAACGACATTATCACATTAACACCGAGCCCATACTACAAATACTAGTATATGAAAATTTAGAGTGTATCAATGATAAAATAAATGCGTCACATATTAATAAATTAACCAAAAAAGATAATGTAAAGTTTTGGAGTACTTTATTTATACAGATAAGCGATTAAAATGACCGTGTATGTCCAACAAATCGTGACAAACATAACAAAACTTCGATAATTTTACCATAGAATAAAACATACACAACCATGTTATGCATGTTTATATACAAATTTATAGGTGGCAATAATTCGTTTGTAATTGGATATACAGGTGAATGGGTGGAACATAAGAACAGTCTTTAAATAAGATGACGGTCCGATAATCCGACACCCAAATAGATTCCCATTTTTAAGCATTTTCAGTTACGCCACTGTATATTCAAGTTGAAACACATACATTTATAATTAAAACTACATTGGAATGATCTTGGTCCAACTATAAGAAATTTACAAACTATTTCATAATTTAAATTAAAAATAAAAGGTGAACAATTTAGACCACCTGTATATTTGACAATGATACATATACTGATCATACTAATTCGAAAATTGTTGAGAAAGTTCGTTGTTTTATTAAACAGACAAAAATATTTTGTACTCCAAGTCAGCAGCTTAAGAGTTTTGTTTTCTCCTGATTTTTGTTCTTTTCCCTCGTTTGTATTAATCTCTGTTGTTTACCTCTTATTTCTAATACTATGTTGTATATGTTTTGCTGTCATTGTATATTATGTGTATTATTTATGTAAGGAGAGGACTTAATACAAGTTGCAATAACTTGTGTCCGATCATATTGCTTAATTTATGTAATAAAATATTATTACACTACATATAACTCTGATGAAAAAGTCACCAAAAGGCTCACAAGATCCGGAATTGCTCACTTGTGTTAAGTTCATGATAAATGATCAGAAATTTCAATTGATGCCTTTGCTGCCAGATCTGTGTACACATTTGTAACTAAGTTGCATCATACTTTAGTGCATGATTTGACATGTAACATAACATCTCTGCCAAATTTAATTTAATTCATTCTTTAGAGCCTCTCACTGAAAGATGATAATGAATTTCCCATGATACAATGTTAACCTTTACCGTGGGTGATGGCCATTTTGAACTTCTGATCTACATCAAAACTATTATTTGGACAGTCCTGGTCGTAATTGCTTATATTCCAAAGAAAAAAAAACATCTTTGATGATAAAAAAAAGATTTGTTCTCGGAAGTCATGAAACGGTTATATATATATCTGTGTGTGTGTGTTTGTTACCATTAAATTATGCTATTTTGGATTTTAATAGCATAGAACTCTGCTTTCATTATAATGCAACAACAGGCGAATCTTTTTTTCCAACAGTGCATTGCTTTGGGCGATTTTTCGGACTATATCGACCGACACCGTTAACATTCACAATGCGGTGCTGCCTTCTTGGATTTTTGATAATAAAGAGTGACTGATTGTTTATCATAAAGTGTGACTGATTGTTGTTTATCATAAAGAGTGACTGATTGTTGTTTATCATAAAGTGTGACTG
>MJUT01023511.1:467759-510840 GCA_002080005.1 Gigantidas platifrons
TTGTTGTTTATCATAAAGAGTGACTGATTGTTGTTTATCGCCAAGTGAGCAATTTTTCAGCTACATTGTATATCATGGATTTGACCAAATGATGACAGATGACAGATGATAATGTCGGCTGTGTACTAGATGAACACCCATAGTTGGAGTTTTATAGTGCTAGCTCACTGAAACAGTCCGCAGGTAGACATGTTGGTCCACTCTTGACACATTATTCTGATTCCGAGCCAACCAGTCTCTGCTCTTACTACTTATAATTAGTGGTTAGGAGACGAAACAAATACCATGGATTGACCCAACCCGGCTTAAACCTATGATCTACCACACTTGAGTTTTTTTTTTATATGTATATAAATAAAATACCAACTTCATAGAGGATCATATCTGAACATTCCTACACAGTAATAATTCATTGTGTGGTTTTACTTTAAAATATCAGCCAATCAGGAAAGCATATTTAGCCCTTGCAGCCATATTGAATTTTGAATAATATGAAATAGTGTATCCTTTAGTTCCATTTGGTCTAGTGTTTTCTTTTTTGTAAAATAATTGAAACCAGACAAGCTTATATACAAAGGACAACAACAGATACAAAGTGATAACAGTACCACCTTAGCCTAGGGCCAGGTTGGGCTAGCGAGTTAAAACTATAGGTAAACAATATAAATGTTTGAACAATTTCTTTATTAAACTTCAAAAACTTGATTATCTGATTAAAAAAATAAATATTAAAACTGCTGAATCTATTTTTTTGTTTATAAACATTCAATGTTTAACCTTGTTATAATATTATTTATCATTTTATAATTAAATCAATTATGCAATTAAAAAATTAGTTGGTTTATGGTGCTTAATGTCACTTTCACAATATTTCAGTTATATCATGACATTAAAAAATTATACTGGAATGACAACAATATCTGATATTTAGACAACAAACTCACTAGCTAAGAAAATGTTAAAGCTATAAGTGTCTGTTGTTCCTTACACAAACATTAATATGTTTAAATATACAGTGATGTAAAATTTATTTGGAATTCAGTATTCACCGTTGTTCTTTCAATATTGAATAGGTTGTGCCAGTGAATATCCCCTTTTCTTGATTTCCATAGTTTTTTGGGTACCATCCAATGAAAATGGTGATTGCAAGATTATGAAAATGTTATTAAACTGCTTTGCATGTTAGAAGCAATCCGATTGGCAGAAAAGGGTCATAACCCTATCATTATATATTCATGACATAGGGTCACTCACATGTGACCTGTAATGGGAGTTTCCTCAGATCTCCCATGCTGTGGCATATCAGTGAAGGGGAGCAGGCGAGAGATCTGATTTCAATCAGACTGCATTACTCCAAATATTCTTTATTAAATTAAATCAGGTTCATTATGGTCAGACCACTGATTTTTGGGGATGCTAAAATATTTTTATTTATGCAGAATTTTATCCAATCAAAGGAAGAATGATAAGAAATACATGTATATCAAAACATCAACAGAAAATGTGTCCAGCAATTTTTAATTGAAGTTAACAAGTCTTTATAATTGTTACATAATAAAATTAGCAGACATCAACTGGTAATATTACCGTCACAAATATCAATTTTTTCATTTTATTCTAATGACATGTCAGCAAAACCTATATTTGCAGCAGTAAAATCACCAATTGATGTAAAAAAAAATGCAAAATAAAAAAACAGTTATAGTCGTAGTGCTCCTGAGCGACAACTTGTTGAATATTAGTTTCTGTATACAAATAATAAAAATGTTTAGTTTTTAGCTATGTTGAGTCAGCAACTTTTAGTGAACAAGTTTGAAATTCAATATTCCTTCAAAATTCAGTATAATGAGGTTTTATTGTTTGTTCTATAAATAAATTTATACACACACACGTATACGGACATTCCTTCTTTATTGATTGTATTATGTCCTCAATCAGTCTTTACTAAACACACACAATAGACAACTGATATGCATCTGATATAATACTATTTTGTTTATGAATAACAGAATTGCAAAAAATCACCAACAAAACAATCATTTATATTCAAAACTAACCAAAAATGTGTTTTTATGGCAAATATCTTGGATTTATTTGTTGTGTTGGAAAAAAAATCATCTCAATATTTGTATAAATTGTCAAAAAAAGGTGAAGTGAAGCAATTTTAAAATTTTATTAAATACATACATACAACTAATGTTTATGATCTTAGTGAGAAAATGGTAAAATTTCTAAAAAGGAATCAAGAATACTTCAACAATAAATGCATTATCTTCTAAAACATTAAAATGGGTTCACAGTGCACCAATAAAGTGCCCCCATTAAATGCTGCCTTGTGATTGGTAAAAGCTAGTGATAATGATGCACCAATAAAATGCCCAAATAAAAAAGCTGCCTCATCATTGGTTCTTAATTTTGATCATCCACCAATCAAAGGACAAGACAAAAAAACACTGCCTTGCTATTGGTTTTGGGAATGACCAATAAAATCACATGTTATGTCTACCATGGCTTGTTGGATGTTTTTAATGATGTACAGACAAATGCCACATGAAATTGTTGTTTTTTTTAAACATGTTACACACAAAATAATTTGATTACAAACTAAAAGGTATCTTATATGATAAATATAACAACAAATGTCAAATATACTTGTAAATTCTAAAGGATGTAATTTCAATATATAGTATAATACCACCAAGCACATTAGTATATAAGCAAATAATAGATAAAAATAAGTGTGGACCTACTGATATCTTTGTCACGGTATTCCAGCTCGTCTTGCATAATATAATCAGCAAATCTGAAAATTGGTCCATTACCCTCTTTTTAGACACATCTCACAAAAATACATTAGAAATGTTAAAATTAGAGATTTATCTTAATAAAACAGTTTCTTTCTATCAAGTATTAATACAGATATAACATAAAACATTTTTACTGTGTACTGGGTTTTTGTTTCCGAGGCCTATTTCTCTTCTGTACCGGTTAGAGCCTTAATACTTGCACCAATGGCTTGAAGGTTTACTAATCTAGTGGTTGTGCTCTTAAGAATGTTAAAGAATTCTGGATTTTCTTATAAATATCTTTTTAAAGTATTCCACATTTTTCTCCCCTGATTTATTTTTTGTTGCAATAAAAATGGAAATAGAACACTGATGTAAATATTATAACAATATAATAATAAAAAAAAAATCTATAAGAGATCATATTGAATTTTCAAACTAAATGCAGATGGAAAAGCTGTTTTAAATGCACAATAGGGCTGGATTAAAATAACAAAAATTCTTCCTTATACTAGTACTGCATGAAGCAAGCTAATTAATGTGCTAAATATATAATGAAAATATCTAAATTGCAGTAAGATAGTAACAGGAACACAATTTACATACTATTGTTTTTGTATATTATAAAACTTCTAAAGCATTTTTCATAATTTAAAATTAAATATTTTTTTTGAATAAAAGAAACAACCAAAAGACCAGACAGCTTAATGTTTATGAACCTCTACTTCTTCTGGTGTGAGTACCCAAACTATTTTTGTCTGTTTAGCACTTCTTTCTGAGTCCACATAAAAAATAGTTTCTTGTTTTCTTAAACCAATTTCAAATATAAATTTCTTTGATGAGAGAAAACAAATATTTGCTTCTTTACTTTTCTTTTTCAAATTATTCTTAAATTAATATAAAAAAAAAATGTAATTAAAATATAAAATTGGATGGATTATTACAAAAAGTTTATCTTTGCGATAAAACCCAACCCTATCGTAAAAAGCTAAACAAAATCCAATAACATAACAATATAATAATATACACACAAAAGCTTTTAAATAAAATAAAATATTGCAATGATATATATAGATTCTGTGAATCATCTTTCAAAATAGCAAAAAAACAAAAAAACAAACTAAAATATAAGCACTTGTTCTCACAATAGCACTTTTTTATGAATATAAACAAATTTGTATATACAAAGAAAAAAAAAAAACGGGAAAAAAATAATAGAAGACTAGAAACCTGACCTTTCCTCCTTGGTCCATTTCAGAATAATTCTATTGAGCATAACCTTTTTCACATTACATCTTAAATTATATAACTAACGTTTTTAACTAAAATCTGAATATATCCAAATTATTTCTAAAATTTGCTGCCATTAAAATAATAGATATCTAATTCAGTGTGCAGAACATGAATCAATATTTCTGGCTTGGTTTGGTTGATGGTGTTTAATGCCACTTTCAACAATATTTCTGGCTTGGTTTGGTTGATGGTGTTTAATGCCACTTACAACAATATTTCTGTACTGTTGTGCGACAAAAAAATTAATGTAATTAATTAATAAATGCTAGGAATTTGATCAACTCAATCTCATATTTACGAATTCAAATGGCTACCTTTTTATACATTATTGGCTTTTTCATGTGTTGACTCTCAATTTTAAATTTCATAAATGGAATTTTTTTTAACTAAAAAAATTAAAATTGTTACCTTATAACAACTGCACAGTTAAGTATTTCTAATTAATTTTTTTTTGTCTGTTTTAAGAACTATAAACAAAATTTAAGATAAAACTGTCTTACGACTTAAAAAAAATGGTTATGGTGTTTAAAACCACCTTCAACTTTATTTGTTATATTGTGGTGTCAGTTTTATTGGTGGAGGGCACCAGAGTACCTGGAGAAAACCACTGAACTGTCACAAGTCACTGACAAACTTTATCACATCATATTGTATCGAGTAAACCTCATCTGAGCGGGATTCAAAATCACATTAGTGGTGATAGGCACAGATTGCATACATGTAGGTAATTATAAACCCAAATACCATGACGGCCCCTTTATACAGTCAAACCTATCTTAAGCGGCCACCCAAGGGAAGGTCCGAAATTGGCCGTGTAACACAGGTGACCTCTTAATCAAGGGTTGAGATTTTAGGAACGTTAGCCAATTCTTTTTAATGTCAGTCATTTACAATATTTTGATAATCATTTGTACGTATTGTGTACGTATTTTCAACACGTGCGTGAGTATTGATTTTTTCAATTAAATAAATACATTCTCCAGAGGTGTTATTACCTGAATTTTACCAATTATAGATTCAATAATTGTCAGGAAACTTCGAGAGAGAAAAGAAACCTGCATTTGATTATACATCATGAAGATGTACATTTACATAATACGGCAATACTTTGTGTATTTAAAATTTACGAAACTGTCAACAAAACGATCTTTCATGTAAATCTACAAATACCACGTAATTGAACACTAATAATAAAAAAAACATCTATTTTGTTGTAAAAGCTTATCGGCAATTTGACATGATGTTGGAATATTATTAAGAGAGGGTTCAGTGATTTTAAATGAATACTGTTTCATAAAATTATTAGTGATATCAATGTACACAACAGACTGTTGAATGGCTTCAATTCAGAGTTTTCTCTACAATGTACTCTGTTGTCACGACATCAAACGCTTTCAAATTTATCATTAAATGATATTTCATTCATGATTATGACTTCAAGGTTTCAATTAAGAAATCCAATTGTTTTCTTTACAAATGATAATTAACAGTTATCAAAATAAATATCACCTGATGTGGTAAACACCGGAGGCCATGCTGTTGACACCTGGACAGGTTTGTTAATTGATTTAATTTATAATTTTGACATCACGAACCTAATTTGAATGGAGTTGAATATTTGGCCACATGACCGTTTAACAAAGTAAAAGGGTGTCCGCTGTCCCGATTTCGATGGCAGTTGACCGTGTAAAGCAGGTGATCGCTTAATTCAGTTAAATTAAATAGCGAAAACGGTCGGGAAGATATTGTAATGGCCGCATATCGGAGGTGACCGCTCATTTCAGGTGACCGTTAAGGCAGGTTTAACTGTATATTAGTATTTTAATGTGTTTATCAGAAACAAAACAAAGGATGTACATGTACATCGATTATGCTTATTCTAATAACATCGTTAGCATAATGTTTAAGTAAGGCATATCTACTTCTGACTATTAATTTTATGATATTATGATTCTAAATCGATGTTTACAAATAATTCGTTGATGGTTGAGATCAATTAATACAAATTTTAAAAAAATTTGACAGCTATGAAAAAATAACATGAAAATTTTCAGTGAAATTTATATAAATGAACTGAATGTGAAATAAAAAGAAGTCCAATTATAAACAAACAAAACAAAAACTTTAAAAAGAAGACAAATATAACTGTTGAGGTAATGTTTGCATAGAAAGTCAATTTCATTGCCTCAAGTTCATATATATCAAACAGTGATATGGCCTATCAATTTAACACAACGTTTTATGACGCATGAAAGCAATTATTTTATTACAAAAAGAAATGGTATAATGTGTCCATAGCACACTTATGCCCTTGCTTCCAGATAAAGTACACAGGATAATAGAAAAAGTCGCAAAGTTTGAAATCAAACTTGGCCTTCCTTTTATGGTCTCTGACCTTGTTAATGAATTTCAAATGATTCTTACAAGAATTTTTTTTTTCCATATATGTACATCATGCCAAATGCTTGATGTACATACATGGGTAAAACTAAATGCCCCCAAGACGCCTAGCAGTGGGGGTGTCAAAAGAGTAATTCATGTTAAAATTAACTAGAATTAAAGGGGAATTTGCAGTAGTGCCTACCGCCAAAATGTGTGGGCAGAGCTTATCAGTAAAAATCCCTGATGATATGAACAGCATATTTATGAAACTGTATGTCACATGACCAACGTGACCAAGGTCACATACCTCAGAAATTTGAAGTGATTTTTGTAGGTTTTAAGCTGATGAAGAATATTATTTATAATCAGACTAAAAGTTTGGTAGGAAGAAACACTAGTGACCATGCCTGTCAAATATTTTGCACCAAAAGTAACTATGAAACTGTGTATCATTGATTTTTCCTCCTCGAGATGACCGTGGCCAAAATAATGAAGAAACTGAATGTTTGCTCCGCCCACAGCTATTTATACCCACGCTTCCCCTTTATATGTAAAATTCATTTATATAACAATAAATCTCACAAGTCAATTATTCAAATCTTCATGTCAACCATTATATATTTTGCCTGCGTATGTAATGGACATTTTTTTGGGGTCAACATATCAAATTAAAAAAGAAACGTTCATTCATGAAATGAGCGAGGAGTCAACAGCAAATTTGCTAAGATAGTATGACATGGCATGAGGCTTTCAAATAATAATCATTCAAACTTGTATTGATAATACTAATAAGTTTCTCTCATTCAAGCAACATTTTTTTTTTTTTTTAGAAAAAAACTTCATAAAAAAAATCATCAACAAATAGTTGACAAATGAACAATATAACAAGATTTATATATATCTTACAAAATAAACAACCATTTATAATTCTTTAGTACAAATAATCTTTAAAATAGGCTGGAAATGATTCAACATTAATAGCTCCCCATTTGATATATTGAGAGGTTTTTGCATACAGTTAGACATCCTTTGCCAGACTATCCCTTCTTATCATTTACGACCTTAATTTAAAGTATCTGTAGTTCAATAAAAAAATTTCAGCTAGCATACAGGAATTTTTCTGCAAATCAGGGGGCAAAACTCCAGAATGGAAAAAAGTGGAAAATCCGTAGTCGCAGTTGGCTTTCATTTTATGGTCTTTGATCTTGTGTAAACATTTCAAAAATTTGTGGAAGGGAACTTCATTTTTTTAGCGGAAACCACATGCGGTTTGTAAGTACAGATGTACAGAAATGGGTAGAACTTAATGCCCCCAAATGCATAGCCTGTATAAAGTGACCACCTGCCATTTGTAACCCTTCTTTATAGTAACATATCATGGTTGGTCACACAAGACAGGTCTAATTTCATTTTGAAAAAAAAAATTAAAAAAATAGGCAGATAAAAACTGGAAATCATATATTTCCAAGGAAAAATGTTTAAAATTAGACATAACCTTTTTTTTCAACATGATCAATTACCCTGGAAAGAGGGGGGATTAGAGTTATAATATGGTGTTGGAGTATAGAGTTAATGCCACTTTCAACAATATTTCAGTTATATCGTGGCAGTCCCTGGAAAGATGAAATAGAACAAAATATGAATATCGTTAATCCACTTCCAGCCTCTTTTAAAAAATTGTCCTTTCAAAAAAAAAAAGAAAAAGTAACAAATGACAAAAACAAACATATTTTTGTAACAGTTAAAGTCGCGTCGACTTGATAAATATATATAAATATCAAATATAATTTCATAAAAAATATGAATGGTATAAATGTGTCAAAATCCATTAAGGAATGTTGGCAGTAAAAAATAATGGCAAAATTTATAGATTCTGGAGAATAATATTAAAACTAGAGGCTCTGGAGAGCCTGTCATCGCTCACCTGGTAATAATTGGCAGGGTAAATCCTTAGGAACGTGAAGTCTAACAAAGATTCATATTTTCTTGCGACTTAAGACACAATTTGCTTACTATTGAATGTGTGCTCCATAAATTCTGAAAACCTAATGTCAAAATTAAAATCTCCCATGGTAAGTATATTAGACTGCTTAAGTTTTAATTCTTGAAGAAGGTTATCAACAAGCATATTTTTCAAATCTTTCTGTTTGCAGATAGGAGCAGCATAGAACAAATCAAGTCAACTGGCTTGGTACTTTCTGAGAAGAACACTGGTTTCAGAGGAAAAAATATTTAAACATTTTTCCCATAGGGTCCTATGTTAAAACTATGTTTGCTGATGGTGGCCATCTTGGATGGAGGACATTATTTTGAAAGTTGACCACCTAAGGACCATTCATGCCATGTTTGCTTTAAATTGACTTACTGGTTTCAGAGGAAAAAATTTTTAAACATTTTTTCCATAGGGTCCTATGTTAAAACTATGTTCGCTGATGGCGGCCATCTTGGATGGAAATCGGGGTCACATGACATTATTTTGAAAGTTGACCACCTAAGGACCATTCATGCCACGTTTGCTTTAAATTGACTTACTGGTTTCAGAGGAAACAATTTTTAAACATTTTTTCCATAGGGTCCTATGTTAAAACTATGTTCGCTGATGGTGGCCATCTTGGATGGAGGTCGGTTTGGATCACATGACATTATTTTGAAAGTTGACCACCTAAGGACCATTCATGTCATGTTTGCTTTAAATTGACTTACTGCTTTCAGAGGAAAAAATGTTTAAACATTTTTCCCATAGGGTTCTATGTTAAAACTAAGTCGAGTCATGGCAGCCATCTTGGATATGCGATCGGCACAAAAATAACAAATTTAGTAGAGGACCATCCAGTCATCATTTCTATAATGTTTCAATTCCATCAGCTGAGTAGTTTCTAACAAGAAGATTTTCAAAGTTTCAACCAATCAGAACACATTATTGGCCCTGGTGGCCATGTTGGATTTCCGATCTGCACCAAAATAACAAATTTAGTAGAGGACCTCCCAATGAACATTTCTGCCAAACTTGGTCCAAATCAGTTCATTGGTTTCAAAGAAGAAGAAGAAAGAATGAAAAGTTTACAGATGCGGACGACGACGACGGATGCAAAGTGATGACAAAAGCTCACATGATCCTTTGGGTCAGGTGAGCTAAAAAATAAGCCCCAAACATTGTACCATATTCTTGGAACTATAGATCCAGACATGTTTTTTTTTTTACTTTTAAATGATATTATTTCCTCTACCGTATATACAGAAAATATGATTGATTGATTAATTTGTGATCAATGCCAACCTTAGCAATATTTCGTGGCATTACAGAATATAGAATTCAGACTATTACAACAAGTGATAATGACGTTATAATAAACAAAAATATATGTTTGAGAAAAAAAAAATCCACAAATTTTTTGACTTGTATAATAGTCTATTTGTGTTGCAGTGTTAGATTAAATAAAACATATACTAGCATCCAGAATCTACAATTTTATGCAGTATCTAAAATTTCATTTTATTTTCTACAATACTGAGCAATAATCTGCCTTTGATGTATTTCTAGGCCTCCAATAAATAGCTGCATTTTCACTTACATGGCAGTGATAAATATGAGATCAATCTACAATAAAAAAACATTTTTGACAGTTACGATACATGAAGTAATTTTTTAAAGACCGAATGGATGGAACTTTAGCGTTAACGTGTTGTTAACAATATTTCAGGTTTATCATGGAAGTCTGTTTTATTGGTGGGGGGAATCAGAATACTCTGAGAAAACCACAACCTGCCACAAGTCACTAATAAAGCTTTGAACTTAATGTTGTATCAAGTACATCTCAGCATGGGTGGAATCAAATTCACAACATTAGTGGTGATTTGCACTAATTGAAATTCAACTACAAGTACAATATAACCATGGCCATACTTAATATGATGATTATTGTTATTTTCAGTTATATGTGAAAAAAAGCCACATTTTGATGAGATGATGATGATGTCAATTTGTTCTAGACTAACCTGCTTCGTTAGATTTTTATAGTGCTAGCTCACTGAAACAATATTACGTGTCGATCCACTAGGACACGTTTACCCTATTCCAAACCAATCAAGTCTTTGCTCTCAATCTTTAATGCTAAATGCTTAGAGGATAAGCAGCAAATACCAATTTCATAATTTTTTATTTGTCCTGACCAAGGCTTGAACCCACGATATATCGACTCGAGGCGAGATCACTAACCATTACACAACTGCAGGGGTTCATGCTTAGGATGAATTGTAGGATGATTTACAAACAGACATGATGATCCATAACAAGGGAGACCAATCATAACCCCCTGTTGAACGAATAGTAAATTAAAAATATTTGAAAAATATATTAAGTTATCTTTCTATGTTGATAAACAGAACATTTGCAAATCAAGGGACAATAATTGAACCTAATCACGGTTCACCAGAAAATAAAATGACTGATCACTGTTTACTGGAATAAAATCTGAACCCTGACTACCTTTATCAGTGAATCTTTCTATTGAAGCAGTAGTATTTGATTTTACTTACTGAATAAGATTGAAAAACTGGTTTATTTTTTCCTTTTCCAGCAATCTGGATGCATCTTTTTCTGCTGATCAGCCATCTGTTTAGCTTTTTCTGCGTAGACATGTCGACTGCCTATGGCCATTTTTTGCCATTCGTCACCTAACAACACACTGATGGCTCTGTAATAAACATTTAATGTCAGTGAGTGAGTGAGTGATTGTTGTTTAACATCAACTCAGCAATTTTTAAGCTGTATAATGGGGAGAACAAAGTAATTTTCAATGAAATGATTCTGAGGTCTGCTTTGTACCAGACCAACACACTCAGCTGGATATTTATAGTGTTAGCTCTCTGAAACAACAGTCGTGAAGGAAACTGGAGAACCGTGACGAACCACCAACCTGTAGCAAGTCATCAACAAACTTACTCACATAATGTTGTTTTGAGTACAACTCGCCATGAGCTGGTTTCAAACTCTCAACATATTGAACAGGTAGTTGTAAATCCAATAACCATACCATCACGATGGCCCCTAGTAATTCTAAGAAAATGAGAAATAATAATCAGATGATGATAAAAGTTGACACACCCTTTGTCTAAACTATTTACCTATTGTCTTTTCCTGGAAATTTTTGTGTATATTCTTCCCTGTGGTCTTTAGCAAACAGCATAAATGCATTCATTGGTCTCTTTGGTTTTGGTTGGTCTAACTTCAATTGCCTTTTCTTTGTTGGAGATGAGTTTCGACTTTTCTTTGGGCTAGCTTTCTGCTAAGAAGGATAAAAAACACACTCATTAATAGCAATAATCAAACTACATGTATTAGTTATACAGAAAAAGAAACTGCCTTTGGCATTGATGTTCATATTGCTATTTTCATTCTTTTTTCGAACTTAAAAACGTTTTTTTTATTTGAATTTGAATTTTGGTGTTTTAATGCCACTTTCAACAATATTTCAGCTATATCATGGCGACCAGTTTTAGTGGTGGAGGAAGTCGGAGTACCCGGAGAGAACCACCTACCATGGGCAAGCAACTGGTAAACTTTATCACTTGCGGTTGCAAGTTGAGTGCACACTTTTTTGTAATTTACAAAGCCGGGCGCAAACCCACGTCGTATTGGTGATAGGCTTGTACGAGTTGTTAGATCCAGCGACCTAACTCATTGAGCCACCCAGGCCCCCCTTTTTTTTTCTTTTTTTTTTATTTGAAATGCAGAGTATTGTGAACCAATAAAAGTTTGTGTGTGTGCTATTGACCTTCGCGACTTTCATAGATACATACAGATCATGGAAGTTTATATCCACAACTAATTGTTAAAATTAGGGGCATAATTTCTGAATTGTCAGATTTCTGTTTCTCTTTCCACTATAGTAATTATTTACCAGATTACCTACCTGTACAAGGTAAATTCGTTTGTTCAGTAATTAACAATATCTCAATGTATATAATCAGATTAATATACAAATTATCGTCTTTCATGATATTTCTTGTAATTCAAATATATTTGTGTAGTAAATATCTGGACAATAATTATGACCCTTTAATATTCAACAAGTTTATTACTAAAATGTGCATGACCCTAATAAAAACATTAATTTGTGAGTTTATAGTATTATGATTGGCATGCAATTAGAAAATCGGCAAAGTGTATGAAATAAAAAATAAATAAAGCCGACATAATCAAATAACCGAAATGTCAGCTAAACAGATATTATAATATCATGAGACAATTTCTCTGTAGTTTTATCCTGGAAATGTTATATTTTGGTAATTTGACAAACCTGAGCCATTGTACTTAAGGTGTATACTGCTGACCTGTCCATTGGTGTAAACTTGTCATAGCTGAAAGATAACAAGACAATCATAATAAGACAAACAAGTTCTAGCTACAAAGAACCTGGTAGCCATATTGGAAATGCTAAAAATCCAAACAAGAACAAATGTTATTGCATGAAAACAATGGGTAATATGATCGCAAAGTGTTTGAGATCATATAAAAACTTGGAAAACTTAATATAATAAGAAAAGCATGTGTTTCATTGAGATATGTGTACATTACGCACCAAAAACTTGAACATTATGGTGTCAGACCACTTGACTTAGATCATTATTTTCAAATATCCGGATTTTTCCATAGGAAAACTTAATGAAGATTAAATAATTGAATAATGTGATTAGAAAATAATTGTTACCAATCTTATTTCTACCCTGCATGTTGAATACCATAAAACAAGGAACCATCACTTGTGTTTATCATGTTTAGATGTAGATTATTTTTCAAGAAGGAGATGTATTTTAATTGTTAATCTTAGCCAAGATATACCATACATCTTGATGTAGAAATCCTTGCTACTGGCAACATTTTTTTTCAAAATAAAGCGAAACATTTTTGATAAAATTATATCCTATCTATCTTTTATCAGTAATTCATTCATTTTTTCTATGATCTCAACCAGGAATATTTTCAGTGTCAACAGACTGACCATGATACTGAAAATTATTGGCCAGTGTGATGTCAAATGAATTATGACGTAACCGATAAAAAAAATAACATAAGTTTTGAATGTCTCAACACACATTATCACTATAATTAAAGCTCGTCCTATCAGACTCTCTTTGATAATAGTAATAATGTCTGTCTCGACCTTCATAACTGAAGCTATTCAATAATTATCATTAAGTATATCCACTTACTTTGTGTTGTTTTCATTGGAATTAGATTCTCCATATGATGGTGGTAAACAAACATCATTTATTTGAAGAATGCTGCATGGTATCCCATAATGCCGTTCTGTTAAAATTGGATCATTAGAGCACCAACCTATCAAACAAATAGTGCAGATATTTATTTACTGGAAGAACTATTGATACCATAAAATAAACAACAAAAAATAATGCAAAAAAAAATAGAAGCTCTTGGTGTCAGAGGGGGATCTGCTTTGAAAATGTAATCACCATAACACATGTATTTTATACACTGTAAAACTCTTTTAAAAGAGCCCAAAAATCAATAGGGTTCCTCTCTTTAACCATTGCCAAGGTAAAAAAAAAGAAAAAGGGATTATACTGGCCAAGACTGCCTAACAAAAACTTTTCATAGCAACAGGGGTCACAGCCATAACAAGATGAACTGTGAGCTAATGCTCACTTATGATACCCCCGCATATATGTTCAATGTGTATATAAAAACCAACTAAGTCGGCAAACAGGAAGTAGGAATCTGACGGGTCCAAAAACGTTGCATGGAAACCCATCAGTTTTGCAAACACTTCTGTACAGTTAAATGGGTTTTGTGTGAACGGTATCCTTGCCCGAAATTTTAACTGTACAGAAGTGTTTGCAAAGGGTTTCCACGCAATGAATGTATGCTAACAATGAAGTCTGATATGTGGGCCCTTCGGTGAACTACTTGGCTTTGTTAGTTTTCCTTTTTTTAAATTGTAGAACTGCATAAACCTACCTCGAGGTGATGTTCGTGATGTTCAAGTATCTGTGTGTGTGACGTATCAAACCACCTGTGCAACTTGTTCCCCTCATGAGGAAATATTATAAACACTTGAGGTTAAACAACAAACAATTAATCAATCAATTAATCTAGATCATGAAAATCTACACCATAGAAAGCTTACAGAATACAAAGTTCATGTGCTAATCTCCTGTAAATATATTAAAACTTACCTTTTCCTTTAACAAAGAAAGGATGATCAATCAGACATTCTGCACACATGTCAAGTTGTGATTTATCATCAGAGGTGAAATACAGGTGTACTAACGAGTTGCATATGTTGTCTAATTTTGCAAACTTTCTCATTTCCATCAGTCGTAATTCATTATACCTGTCAAAATACCAATATTTCTATCAAGCATATTCTATGATTTTGGGTGAAGAAAGAAAAAATAAAATAAATATCTTTGTAGAATAATGGACTGGCGAAGCAACACAATGTACTTGCACCGAGCAGAGCTGGAAGTCTTGGGCAGTGTAATTTGCACCTGTACAATTATTGTCACTCGGCCATGAGAAAAACACAATTATTGTACAATCTCTATAAATACAGTTTATCATACCTCATTAATATATATTAAAACATGTTTCCTATTGGTTCCTTTGGATTATGTGACCTTAGCAGGGATCGCGCTCGGCTTCGCCAATGTCACATTTGGCGATTTTTTTTTTATCCCTGGCTCCTGACGATATTTTTGGCGCCAACATTTTCATTATCAAAAATTATCTAAATTCAATTAAAGGTAATTAAGTGGTCGTTTGCAGGCACAGGTAAGCTACTGTTACATGATTGATACTTGAACACCTTGTATAAACATCCTGAGTGACACTTATAATTGTTTATTGTAAATAGCCGGAGGTATGTGACCATTCACATCTGTCACAGATAGATGTAATTAAAGAAAATTTAAACCACAGATCATTGGATCAGTGCTTTTAAACTTGCCCAATTGCTTTATGAATGTAAATAAAATCAATAATGCTTATCATTTGGAGGTAAAGGTAAAGATCTTTAATCATCAATCGTCATGAATGTTTACAAATTGAATGTTTACAAATTCACGCACATGGCTCAAGGATCAATTTACGCATGTGTGAATAATAAATGTTTACTTTCAGACTGACATGTCTTTTTATAAATAAATTAAGTCTTCATATCGATAGCATGCACTTAATAAGCCATGAAATATTAGACATCATCTGGAATCAAAATATTTTCGTGTCAATCATGGTAAGTCACAATCCATAACAGATGTCCGGAATCATTCTTTGTTTACACGCTGTAGGTAAACTTCCGGTTGTTGTTCTCCCACGAAGTTTGTTTCATTTTCAGCATGAAAATGCCTCCAAAGTAAACAAAACGTCGCAGTATAACAGAAAAGATCATAATAGACATAACAATTTACCCTTTTGACATGTAACCAGTAATAGAACAACAGTATCATGACTTCAAATCTGGCGTCATGAGTGATAAAATTTGCATGCTTGACAAAGATTTTGTACGAACAAGTTATGGCATCTAAATTTTCTGGCTCCAACTTTTTGGAACTGGACACATAATTTGATACCTGGCGATTTTTCTGGCGCCAAGATTTTTGGAGCCAGAGCAGGCCCTGCTTAGATTATTTTTGACAGTATGACCTGTTGATTGAGTCATTTTTGATCATGTGATAAATATGACCTAGCAATATTGACTCCATCCAAAAGCAAATGGCTGCTTTCATCGCTAGAAATTAAAAAAGCATGATTTGTCGTGTTCAGATCGTGATCATGGGTTCAGTCCAAGTTCTTTCAAAATAGACTTTAAAATTGGTATTTGATGGTTCTCCAATAAACTTCCATATTAAGAGAAAAGAGATATAATAAAACAATTAATTACTCTTTGTGAAGTCTATAGCAGGATATGAGGATCCTTGACCTGACTTCAAGTCACAGGCATCATGTCCACCTTTCCTGCTATTGATGTCACACAGTGTAATTAATTGTATATAAATGTTTATTGGTCAGCCAAAGTAAAATGAGGTCTGAAGCAATATTTACCTCCTAAAATTTTGTCCACTGATACCAGCTGCTTTTTGTTGTATTGACTCTTGTAAGGCTATAGATTCTACAGTTTCCCATTGTATAAAACCAATACATAATTTTGTTCCTGGAAAAAAACAAAATACAAATGTAATTAATATAGAAAATATACAATATCTGTCATTTTTTTGTCCATTTTTTCTGGTAAATGTCCATTTGAAAAAAAAATCTGTCAAAAAGACAGTCTTAAAAACAATGTGCATTTACATTATGCCTAATTAAAATGAAATGAGATGGTTATATATCATTATACACTTACAGTAAGATATTTTTAACTATCCATCATTGCTAAT
This sequence comes from Gigantidas platifrons, assembly GCA_002080005.1. Lineage (NCBI taxonomy): Eukaryota > Metazoa > Mollusca > Bivalvia > Mytilida > Modiolidae > Gigantidas > Gigantidas platifrons. Next base: position 484,619 of record MJUT01023511.1, read on the forward strand.
AATTTCATAATTACTGGAAAAGATTTATGTTGCCTGTCCCCCATTGATATGTAACATGTAACACCATCAAATTTGAAAATGGTCTTATTTTGATAGTCATGTGGAAGACAAAACAAAAACTTGACAGCGGTCAAGTTTTATTAACAGGAAGAGAATTACTAGATCAACACTAGTATTAGATAACAAAAAAAATGATCCTGATATGGGATTCTGTGATGTAGATGATACAATAATAAACACATGAAAAGAGCGAGTGATTTTTGTTTAATGTCAAATGAGCAATTTTTCAGCTAAACGTATATCATAGCGAGAGCAAGTTAGATTCAATGAAATTATGATGATCGCTTTGTGCAAGATCACCACACTTAATTTGATTTTTTTAGTTTGAGTTCACTGAAAGAACAGTCTGGTGTAGAGAGTGTCACTCCACTCGGACATACTATCCAGATTCTCATGCCAGTAAAATAAGTATTTACTCATATTCCTTACTGTTGCGTGCTTAGTGCATAAGCAGCAAACATCAATTTCATAGTCTTTGTTTTTTGCCTGACCGGGCTCGAACCCAAGATCTACTGTACTCGAGGCTAGCATGCTAACCATTACAACACTGACACAATCTACTAAATATAAGTTGTGTTACTTCTGACACATATCATTATCAATGATGTTACACAATTTGTCTATCTTTTAGAAAATTAATAAAGTTTAACTTAAGTGGCCCACTAAGAATAAAACAAAATTTTACATGCCCCAATTTTTGTCACCAGTAAAATTTATTTCAAATTCTATGTGGAATTTAATGAACAAGAAGCTAGTAAATCTAAAATGTAGGTATTTTTTTTCTATTTCAGTACAATTGAAAATGGTAAGTCATAACAAGTAAAATCTATCAACAAAATATGATCTTGGGTTAAATGAATTAATATTCCAATATGGTATACCAGAATCCCAATATTTTTCAGATTTACTTTTTTTTAAAACAAGTTAAGTAAACCTACATGTATAGCAATTATCCTGCACACTTGAAGAGCCTTTCTGACAACAAATAACATTTCATGACAGAAGAAAATGTTTGCTATATACAATCAAAAGCAAGACTTTTATACAATCATAAACTAACATTACAACATTCAAAACAGTAAGTAAAGTGTGAAATGACAAAATTATTTCTTGAATACAAGATAAACACGCTTGAATTAGCATTTGATTAGAAAAACAAATGACAGACAGAAAAAATCTGAAAATCAATATTTATTCAAAACAAATATTTAAAATAAGGGAAATGTAGAATTTTAAGGGTTGGGTTTATGGTGGTTAACGCCACTTTCAACAATATTTCAGCTATATTATGGCGATCAGCTTTATTGGTGGAGGAAATCGGAATACCCGCAGAAAACCACTGACCTGTCGCAAGTCACTGACAAACTATATCACATAATGTTGACTTGTATCAGGTAAACCTCGCCATGAACAGGGTTCGAACTCACAACTTTAGTGGTGATAGGCAATGATTGCATTGGAGAATCTAAGTCTCATGCCACAAGCTAAAAGAAGTCAAGTCTTCATCTTAATAACGATTATGTGTTTTCATCTTTTACATTCAGCAGGATTAAAATACCACAACATTAAAAGCTACCAATAGCAAACAAAAATGTAAATTAGAAAATAAAATTGGGAAAAATTGGTAAATGTCCTTGAGTTCTAGATCACTATCACCGTTAAATACCAAATAAATTCAAACATGGATGTGTTTCCCATTAAATAATTCTATAAAAAGAATCGGTGCAAGTCTTGGCGACATAGATGCATACACATCTCTTATCGTTTTCACAAACATTTTTAACTTAAATCCTAAACCTGCATAAATTTTGCAACCATCAGTGAGTGTTACACACATACATAATACTTACACACAGTCCAAGTTCTGTCTTAAGCCAAAAATGTAAAAATATAATTTGTGGTTGAAATATTTGTTGATCTTCAGACAAATGTCATAATTTATTTATCACAATTCACAAATTTTGAGGAATAGATTTGAAGCACATCAGTTCTGTTATTTTTTATTCTTTTTTCAATGTTGGAATTCTAGATATTGTGTTATGATCCCACGTTGGTACAATACAGACAGACAGGAATTTTCTTCTTCTAAATACTGTATGTGAAAAAAACTACTTTAATGTAAAAAGAGATGCTAAAATTAAGAAATAAAAATCATGGAAGCCAGAATGTGCTGGGAGTTTTAACATGGATTGGCGGATATTAGTATTTTACCCCGAGCCATGTTAAAACTCAAAACACATTCTGGCTTCCATGATTTATTTCAATTCTGATATGTCTAAGAGTACAAATACGGTAGTATACTTTGATTGGAAGATGGTAATTCATATTTACGTTTGCGGAAAATGTCGCACACAATTTATGCTGCCAATGGAAAAGTCAGTCACCATACATTTCAAGCAGTAAAATGGTTAAGTTACCACAATTAACATATTCTGTGAATTCATTATCTATCGCGGTATACCAAATCTTTGTAGATTTCATGGATAATACAAAATTACGAAATGTATTGTTGGTTGGCTGGTTTATGGTGTTTAATGCGACTTACAGGGTTCATACACTTTTTTGTTGAGCAAAATCAAGGACTTTTCAAAGACTTTCCAGGACAAAATTTACAGTTTTCAAGCACCTTTTTCTGAGCATTTTCATATATAAAACCTTGTTTAACCTTAGAAATTAACTTTTATAACAACATGCAAAACATTGCTTGCAGTTTTAAAAGTTACAAGAAAAATTCAGTGTTATTTAATATCTAAGAAGCATTTGTCGGGGGGGGGGGGGTTACAACTAACATAATTATTGAATAGTGCCAACAAATGGAAAGAACAGTCAGTGTAGGAGCTACTACTATAACATGCAACAACCCAGGTTTTACATTCTATTACATGATTATTTTATTTCCCATCAACTGTGTACCAGACACTACATCTGTTTTGAAGGGGCAAGCAAATAAATGTGACAGTCAAAGTGAAATCTAGTGCATTCAGAACCATTTGTGGGTTTAATTTTATACCTTGGAAAAGGGTAATATTTTGTGACTCCTGAAAAAAATTGAAAAATTTCTAACTCTTATTAACAGACTCGTCGATGAACTTTTATCCAATGATATATATAGCCTTCCGAAGACAACATCCGTGTCCTTTCCATTTTCATCTGTTTTGTTTCGAAGCCAACATCAACATTCAATTCCCTCATCCATTTACAGACACCTACTGTAGTATTATACAGTTTTTTTTCCATCATTTTTGTCTAAGTTTGTTTGCCGGTTGACCTACATCGGTACTTTCATTTCATGTTTATTTTTAGGTGGAACATACTTTAAAAGCATGTTTTGCTGACATAAATACGTCAGCATTGAGTCAAGGTTAACAGGTCAAAACCTCTTCGGGATTTTCTAGACTTTTCATTAGATAGTACGTCAAACATTAGAACACGGGTTATGAGAAGCACTGGTTCCCATTCCTGAACAAAACTACGATGGTTGAGAACTAACGACACTGACAAACCAGTTGAATTATAACCCCCAGCAGCGTAGGATATAAATAGACTATGTTTTAAAATTTATTCTAAAATTAAAAACAGAAAACACACATTTCGGAACAGGAAAAAGGTAGAAAAGTACAATTTTTGTACACATATTTTTTGTCGTTCACACGTCAATTTTCAGATGCAATAAAACAGATGCATTTAGTGTCTTTGCGTCCGGTAATTTCGAGCCTGTGGGCTTTCTTCAAGTGAAAATGCCTGTACCCAGTCAGGAAAATGATGGGTGTCCAATGTCAGTGGAGGAAATGTCAAAACTTTTGTTGCAGCATTTGCAGTGTGCATTATGAATATCTGAGCTATTTCTAAGCCAGGCATGGTATTGTGGCTGCTCTAGCCATTGTTCAGGAATTTACATTTTCCCGGCATTTTGAACTGGCAATGATCAAGGTCACTGGTGACTGACGGCTGGTCACGAGATGTCATGATTTTTTATTTTCATAATTTTTAATTTAGAACATAAGTGGACACGTTTGATGTTATGCCCATTAAGAAATATGTTCAGGAAAACCCATGAATCGTCACGGAAACCAATTAAAACGACAAGCTTGAAGCCAGGTGATGGGATTACATTAATGCATATTTTTGATTTGGGCAGTAAAATTCCGGAAAACACCGTTTTATAGAAATAGTGCGATTTTCAATCCACAAATAGCGCGTAGTGATACGGGAAGGTCTATTTATATTTCCACGGGTAACTGAGGTTGTTGACATCGATTCAACGTCTTGGAGATCGAAAATGACTGTTAACATGCACTTATTTCGCAGGAATAGGATTGTTCAAATGAAAAAGTAGTTTTCAAGGGTTTTCAAGCACCTTTATTGGAATTCAAGTACTTTCAAGTCCTTGATTTTGCTACTTTCGTTTTCAAGTACTTTCAAGGATTTCAAGCACCTGTACGAACCCTGCACTTACAACAACAATATTTCAACTATATCGTGGCGATCAGTTTTATTGCTGGAGGAAACCGGATTACCAAAAGAAAAATGTATGAATTCTGTACTTCTTTTTATAGATATATATACTAACCAGCTATAAAGCAATGCCAGACTGGTTTGGGCCACTGATGGGACCAAACACCATCAGTTCTTTGGTGTAGCTGTGAGGTGGATGTTACCATGGCATCTTCACTATCTGCACAATAATTTCTGAAGAAGAAAAAACAAATGTTACGGGTAAATGATATTTTATTATATTTAAGGTATAGCCTTCCCCCTCGTTATAAGGCCACTTCTTTTGTCCCCCTCTTACAAAACTGCTTCTTTTATCAGGCCAGATTTCTGTTACACAGAGATAGTAAAATATTACTAAATTGTCTCCCTCAAGGGAGGCCACCCCTTTTATCTGGACACTTGTTCACTGCGGAAGGGATGGCCTTATAAGAAGGGGGAGTGCCAGTGTAGTGTCAGGGCTCACCACACATAGTAAAAACAGGGCAACTTGACTTCTCTCTTAGATGACTTAAGGGCGAAGTGAGGGAAAGTCTGGGAGACTTCCGAAAATCGATCAAAATTTTACCGTTTCTTTCCCCTTTATCGCATGTTCCCCTACCTTTCACAAAACGAACGTGCTGCACAATGATATTGAAAAGGATACAATTAACGAGTTTGGAATAGAATATTGAACATCAAATCCTGTATGGGTCATATTTCAGTAACATGGGAGCTTCTTTTACGTGAATATTGAAGAAAAAGTATGATTATTGGTGGAAAAAAATACTGACTTGAAAAGACTGACAAGGGTGACTTAAACTTTGCTTTTTGACAGAAATTGGGCGATTTCATTGAAACCAAGCCGAAAAAGTCGCCCATTTGGCCTGGTTTGGTGAGCCCTGCAGTGTTAGTATATACAAACAAAACAATTACATGTACATGTACTTAAAAATCTATCACTACAATATGCGAACCATTCTTCAGTTTTCTGTTGGTTTATTTTTTTGGTCCAATAGTACATGTATAATAAAATTAAGGGACCATCTTGTCTGCAGTCACATGCCTGTTCAATTTACATCTATATAGCCAACAAAAAAGTGGAAATCGGCAAGCGGAAGCATTGAATATACTATAAAAAAGGAATCGTAACGGTAAAATCCGGAATAAAAAAAGCAGAATTCGCTTTAAAGCGTCTGATGTTATGAGTTGGTTTCCCACCTGTGGCGAGATATAATCAATACAAATATTATGTAATAGAGTTTGCAGCATGTCTATGGGCTTCACATGATTGGTAGATTGGTGTTTAACATCAATATTAGCAGTATTTCAGCTATATCGTGGTGTGTAGGTTTTACGGGATGACACCCATAACAAATCATAATCCATTATACATATGGTTTAACTATATTCATAATTTTTTTTAGAAAGTATCTAACATCTTAATTAATTCTTTGTTTTTATGACAATGCCACACTGCTATATAACCATCTTATGGACTTCAAAATTCACTGTAAGCATGCAATCACAATGTAATTTTTAAATCACACTTCCAATTTATGAATTTTGTGAATATTTTCTTTCAGAGGTATTGTACATTTACAACATGCACAATAAATTAAAGGTTAGAACTTATTGTTCATAGATTAAATGGAAATTAAAAGATATATCTCCAATTCATTGCATTTTACAATACGATATCAAAATGGCTAAATGTGTAAAAATCAACTCCAAACCAACCCATTTTTATCTGTAGACGATTGTGGCGATCTATTGTCCTCCATTTTGATACATGTAGTATTGTATGTAGTTTCTGCTGTTTGATTATCTTCTTGCTTGATGTCCATAGTCTCAAAAAAAGGTCTTCTATCATGTAAAAGAAGAAAATATAATTAGATTAAGACATTTACATTAATACATTTGTTTAGATGTTGCCTTCATTTTCTTCTATTCTTTAACTGTAATGTCACATGAAGTATGACAATCGTATCTTCTTTGATAATTGATATTATCACTCAACTCTTTTTTTTTTTTAAAGTAATTGCATACAGAATGAGAAAAGAAAGACTTGATTATCATGCCTTGAGAAAAAGTGTCCATGACTGTTGAGGTCCAAGAAAAATAAAAAGTATTTAAATACAGGGCTCATGTTGGAGGGCGATTCGGGCGAAGAAGTCGCCTTGTGAAGGTTGACTTTGCTTTCTCGTTGGTCAAAAGAGAAGTTCAAGTCGCCTTGTAATTTTGAAGAGTCGCCCTATGTCGCCGGCCTCGTATTTTATCCACTGGCACTTGTCAATTATTGAAATCTATCGTATCCGTTATTAAGTATTTTGAAAGTGATTTTCTTGGAAAGTAATCCATTACGGTTTATAAAAACTTTAATTTCGTTCATTAGATCTTTTGTTTATTGTTTATATATGCCCGGCTAAAAGAAAACTATTTGTATTTTTTTTTTTCGTAAACAAACAGCAATGGTGCCATTTTGGTAAGGGGACGCAATGCGCTACTGTGCTACCGGAAATAATGACCGAACTGTTTGTCCGCAGCTACTTTCAACAAAACAAACTTTTGATTTATTTTTTCTCATTTCTGTGACATAAAATCATAGTTCTCATATCAAATATGTTCATATATGCGAATATTCAAATATGATTATCGTTGAAATGCATGTAGACGCTTCAGGTTTTAATCCATCCACATTGGTATTTTATACACGACACCAGGTAAATATATATTACGATCTATCGAACAGACATGTGTAAACGTTAATGCATATTATCCAATTAAAAAATAAACTTGGAACTACAGTAGCTTTCCTCTGTTGTTGCAATCTGATTTGAGGTCTGGCAAATAATAATTACAGCCTTTACTTTCTTCAGTTTTTGACTGACAGTGGCAATTTACGTTTGTGCTATATTTTCATTCCCAAGCTAAATATAGTTGAACCATTGAGCAAATTGAAAGAAACATCGTTCTTCTGCTGAAGATCACACAGATATGACCATGAGTTATTACAATTTGTGTGGTCACAATACAGTAATATTTCCAAAGGGAAAAAAAGGGGGGGGGGGTTGGGTACATATAAAAATCACTGGTATGCAAGGCTCCAATAGTCAAGGTAGCCAGAAATAAAAATGTAACATTGAATACATTTTGTAGATGTCCTTAAGGTAGTTATGAATAAAAAAACCAAGAACAAATCAGTTCAGACAGCCTTTTAATTATTTACTAAATTTGGGCAGGGTAATGTCAGAGGGGTCGCGAAACAATGTTTTGATTAATCGCTATTAACTTTTCCCAGAAGTCTCCCCACTTTTCTCTGTTGTCTCCCACTTCTCCCTGTGAGCTCCCTGAAAGAGAAGTCACTTCTCTTTCTAATTTGAAAGTAGTGGGAGCCCTGAAATAAGTTGAAACCATTGAACTGCTCTATATTTGGTCTGTCTGTAAGTGGACCGTTTCAGTACTATAAAAATCAAACTTGGCATGTTGGTCTAGTACAAAACAGATATCATTATATCATTAACAAGTAACTTGTTCCTGCCAAGATATATCTCGTTCTGTATGTAATTGATAAATAACTACCACATATATTCACCCTTGAACTCACAAAGATCATGGAAATTTTGACATCCAAAAAACTTATTAATCAGTATAACATTTACCATTATTATACCTCAGTTATAATTTTCTATAAAAAATCAACTCGTTAATTTTACTATTTTCCAGGCTTATGTCGAGAAGTTTACTTCACCGGTTAATAGTTTCCAACTATTTGACGAACACTGTCACTTGCAAGCGTCAAAAGTATGAGATTTAAAACTTTTATGTCGGAGTCAATTGCACGAATTAAAACACCGAATAATCAAAGTCGGAATTTAAATTGTTCCGGAAATTCCTGACTTATTGTCAGATTACTTTGTTTTGGCAAATGTATTGAATGATATATCAAATTTTGAAACAGGTCAAATTTCAGTGCAAAATAATTCACAGACTGTGGCTGTTACAAATACTCCAACTTTAAAAATGTTTATCTATTTGTGGTTAATATCATTGTTATAACCAGTACTGCCACATCGATTATTTTACCTTCAGCCATCATTTTGCATCTGACGTCTCTTTCGGTATAATAAAACACTTATTAACTAGATATTCGGGGAATAGTAAGTTTATTGACCCATCGATACACTTACTATTCCCCTCATACCCAGTCAATAAGTATAAAGTACTTTATATGTAATTCGGGTACTAGACAGGATATATAATGTCATGTACCCTGCTGCAAATTTATATGAAAGCAATTCTTATAATAAGACTACCTAGTAATTTCCCATGGTTTTATTGGAGCTTGTTGCATCAATGGGCTTTGTGGACTGGTTGCAAAAATAGCAAACTCTGTAAGTCTTTCCATTCCAGTAGAAACCAAGGTAGACAACTCATTCAAATTTGATCTTGGCAAGGTCAAATCAAGTGCTGGTGGTATTTTTCTCTGTTCTCTCCCAACAAATACTTCTGGAAAAAATATAACAAAGCCTTAGAGTTAAAAATACAAAATGTATAACATATAAAAAATTAAATCGGGAAATAAGACTTTCCAAAACCATGGCGTCATTTATGGTATTGAGTAAGTTTATGCACAAACACATTTAAAATGTATTGAATGATTGATTATTGTTTAATGCCAAAATGAGCAATTTTTGTTAGCTATATCATGGCGAGATCAAGTTACATTTTGATGACATTATGATGATGTCTGCTTTGTACTAGACCAACACGAGTTGGATTTTTATAGAGCTAGCTCACTGAAACAAGTCTGCGGGTAGACATGTCACTCCACTCTGACAAATTACTCTGATTCAGAGACAACCAGTTTCTTCTCTTACTCCTTCGTGTTGCATGCATAGTGGAGAAGCAACAAATACCAGTTTTACAGTCTTTGGTTTGACCCGACCGGGGCTTGAACCCACAATCTACCACACTTGCAACGAGCACGCTAACCATTACACTAAAGATCACTTAATGTTTTATAGCAGACAGAATCTATCATTCATTAAGTATATAATAAAGCTTGGAATGTTAGCATATTCAGCATATCGATTTTACAGTTTACATATAAAGCAAAATTGCAAAATGACAGGTGTGCAAAATATTATTCCAATCAAACGGGCTCAAGTATAAGTTGAGACATAACACCATCACTAAAATATACAAAAGAGATGTTCATGCTTAGAACATGTATGTACCTGTTCTTTTCTCTTCTTTAACATCAGCGACCCCATATTCAGGAACATCCTCATCTGACATAGAACAAGTTGAGTCTGTTCTTCTATATCCTTCTTCACATTTACCTTTAGAACAATGGTATCTTAAACCATTGGCACTGAAATACATGTAATAGGTAATTACTTCAAATAGTTAAGAAATGAAAGTTTAAAAGTAGTGATGGTCAACAATTCCACCAATATCAACGAACTGAACAATCACCCCTCACCTAAAATCACTGAACATAAAAAACCATGACCTATGATTTTGAATAGCCTGTTTCTGACCTGGGACAGACACAAAAATGTGGCAGGGTTAAACCAGTGTACTGATTTCTACTTGTTTTCATATGTATACAGTGTATATCAATTTTACAGATGAAGACTAATTACCCTTCGTCTTAATCAGGTTAACACCTTATCATCAGTTCGGGTTCCAGTATAATATTTGTAAGTGTACTCTACGTAGAAGTACAGCCAATGTTAGAAATTGAATTATTTACCACATATACTAGACCAGATGGTAAACTGGAATATTTTTTATCCGACGACACATTTTAGTGGTTATACTAATTATTATTATTTTCACATACACAATCAGATCACATTCTGATCTTTCTGCTGTATCACTTGTCTGACTTGACTCAAAATGGAACTAACGTCTCAATCAATAAGAATGTACATTACAGACACAGGGCAAGTGAGTGAGTAATTGTTGCTTAACAACTTTTCAGCTATATCATGACGAGAACAAGTTTTGATGAGATGATATGTACGATATCCGCTTTGTACTAAACCAACACACTTAGTTGGATTTTTATAGTGCTAGTTCACTGAAACAACAGTCCGCCGGTAGACATTTCGCTTCACTCGGACACAGTATCCTGACTCCAAAGCCAACCAGTCTTTGTTAGATTACTCCTTAAAACTGTACATTTATAAGCACAGAAGCAGCTAATATCCATTTTTTAGTCTTTTGCTTTACTTGACTGGGGCTAGAACTCACAATCTACTGCACTCGAGAGAGAGCATGCCAACCACTATCCCACTGATGCTGTTCCAATGAGACAAGAGTATAAACCCATTCAACTGTACCTTTTAAATGACCTTTGACATTTCTCACAAATGAATTCATCGTGTTGTTCATGGTGTCTTTTCATGTGATACTTCAGTCCAGGATAACTTGTTAATACTTTAGAACAGCCATCAAAGGGACACGATAAATTCTTATGTTGCTCCTCTTGAGTTTTCATAAACTCCATCATTTTTTCAGTTTTTATATGGGGTCGCTTTCCATGGGATGGCTCCTAAAAATACATTTAAAAAAATTAAAACATCTTTTAGATCATGATACTAATTAAAAGATAACAATTAAGTTAAAACCTCCTTGCAAAACTTGGTTGAGGTCAGCAAAAAAAAAGGGAAAAATTAATGGAAAGTTTGTTTGACTAAAAGTAGCTTCAGTCAACATTTCCCATAGCAATGGGCACGATTACTTCCCATTTCGCTACGTTTCTGGTTACCTGTCTTACTTAATCCCTTGCTCCTTTTTAGTCGAAATTTTGATAACTTGATATTTCTGAATGGACTTGTGAACTTCAAGAAAACAAGATTCGACTAGATATGTGGAAAAGTTTGTCGTTGTTAAATCTGTGGGTAACTTCCCACTTGGTCTACTATTTGACCATTCCCATTTTGTCTACTTAGTGAAATAGAGGTTTATAACATTTTTTGAATTAAAATTATAGCGTATTAGGGTTGTGATTGTGTATTCTTTTTCTGTTCATGTTTTCATTCTCTATTCTATGAAATAATGTAAACTGAGTACAATTCTCCGTAATTTCAAAACTATTAATCACTGTAAAAACAGGCCGATGATATATACACGACCGTCGTGCGCATTCCGGAAAAGTCTATTTACACGACCGTCCTGCAAATAGACAACGCATAAAGGATGGGATATATACACGATGGTCGTGTGAATTACTTAAGGGAATTCTATATACACGACCGTCCTGCAAATAGACAACGCATGAAGGATGGGATATATACACAACGGTCGTGTGAATTACTTAAGGGAATTCTATATACACAACCGTCCTGCAAATAGACAACGCATAAAGGATGGGATATATACACGACGGTCGTGTGAATTATATAAGGGAATTCTATTTACACAACCGTGACATGTGGAATAGATAGTACACACGGGTGGGGGCTATCTTACAAATAGATATAGGGTCTTATTCATCTCGCAGTTTTGGTGATTTACGAACGATAATCCATGATATATAGAGTGTATAACCTTAAAACTTGTATTTAGAAAATACTGCACTGACCAAAGGCAAAGTGTCGTCCATTAACCTTTCACATTTTAATCTTCCCCTCAGCCAAATGAACTTACAATGTAAACTTGGTAGGATGCATCTGTGTAAGGTCCTCTATAAAGATTACTCATTTCGCTCCTATCCATTAACAAACATGGCTGCCACAGACAATTCTTGTTTCTGAAAGGCCTATTTTTTAAAATCTTCTCCTCTGAAACCGCTCGGCCAATTGAACCGAAACTTGATAGGAAGCATCTATGGAAGGTCCTCTATAAAAATGCTCATTTCGCTCCGATCCATTAACAAACATGGCCGCCACAGGCAATTCTTGTTTCTGATTGGTCGATTTCTAAAAATCTTCTCCACTGAAACCGCTTTGGCAAATGATCCGAAACTTGGTAGGAAGCATCTATGGAAGGTCTTCTATAAAGGTTGCTCATTCCGTCCCGATCCGTTAACATACATGGTCGCCACAGGCGATTCTTGTCTCTGATTGGCTGATTTTTTAGATTCTTCCTCCGAAGCCGCTTGGCCAAATGATATGAAACTTGGTAAGAAGCATAGGTCTATGGAAGATCCTCTATAGAGATTGCTCATTTCGTTTTGATCCATTAACAAACATGGCTACCACAGGCAATTCTTGTTTCTGATTGGTCAATTTCTAAAAATCTTCTCCTCTGAAACTGTTTTGCCAAATTTAATAACTAATATATATGTAACTTTAAATTACACAGATATGTCTTTAAAGGTTTTGCAGAGCCAAAAATTGTATACTTTGAACAGCAATCCAGTCGGATATACCTAAGTTAGAATTAATAGTAATTACATGTACATGTAACTTCTAAATTCATTATGTACACTTTGTGCAACGCCACCCCTTTTTATAATCTTCTTCAAAGACTTGTTGGGGGATTGAGAGGCATGATTTGTGGAACCACTCTTTGCATTCATCACATTCTCCCATTTTTTCTTCTCTGTTGTCAGACAGTCTGCAAATGCAATACAGAGGAATCTTAAATGATTTAACCACTCTCATTGATGGATAGCGGGCATCTGCTGGAAAAGGATCCAAATGGTTTTTCTGTAAGCATGTGAGCAAATGATCCCGCATCTGGCTCTGTTTGTACTCTTTCTGACTTGGGTCATTTCCACAACAAAGATCTGTGGCATATCCGATTGCAAATAATCCACAATCTGTACCCCCCTTTTGTTTTTTGCAATTGGTGACATTAATGGTCATGTTTTGGTCCTCTATCATCATAATGCTCGCAGCTTGCATTTTTACTTCCATACTGACTGAGGTGTAGAGGGAATAGAAAATGTCAGCACAGTTGTCATTGCAAAAGAGATTGGAAACAGTTATCCAGTGAAGCTGGCCATCATGGAAGATCTGCACAAAATCACAAATTTCATCAGCAAACTGCAGTAAATATCAATAAAGATGAAAATAAATCACTCATTTCAAATCAATTCTCTCTTAAAAATGACCCCCCCCCCCACTTCTTGGAGAACTATTTGGGGAGGTAAACATTAAAAAGTTAAAAACGAATCACAAATCATTTTTAAGAGAGAATTGATTTGAAATGAGTGTTTCATTTTCATCTTTCTTGATATTTACAATAATTAAAAGAATTTTAAGTACATTTTTTTACTGTTTCTAAATTTTACAAAAATCTTGTAAAATGGGCGTTTTTGACAGAGATGTTGTGTAGCATAGCAGGAACGACAACTCTGGATAGACAAAGGAGAATTAGCTGCACGACGGTCGTGCGAATAGCCAAGGAGAATTAGCTGCACGACGGTCGTGCGAATAGCCGAGGAGAAATTAGCTACACGACGGTCGTGCGAATAGCCGATGAGAAATTAGCTGCACGACGGTCGTGCGAATAGCCAAGGAGAAATTAGCTGCACGACGGTCGTGCGAATAGCCAAGGAGAATTAGCTGCACGACGGTCGTGCGAATATCCAAGGAGAAATTAGCTGCACGACGGTCGTGTATATAGTCACTTCCGTAAAAACAGAGGAATATGTCACTTTGTAGTAATCATTCACATTGTTTATGTTACAAGCTCATTATTAAATATAATTATTTTTTGTATCACCAAGCTTAAATGTACTTCATAAACAACTTTGATTTGTTAAAATGTATAATAAATAAATATTTTATATAAAATTCAAAAATAGCTATGTCTTAAAGGTAGTTCTACCCTTTAATTAAGAAAGTATATGATATTGATTTTTTTTTTAAATACATATCATAAAAATTTTAAATTGAAACTTTTAAACACCAACAAAAAACAACTACCACAACATATTAAACATAACAAAAAACGGTTGAATGTGGCATTGACCACACATTCTAAGAAAATAACCAATTCACTGTATTCAAAGTATATTTTTAGACCGAAAATATGTCTTCTTGGCTTTGCAAGTAGAAACATATTTTTGATGGCCACTCACTTTTCTGTTATAAGTGGGGAGGGGTGGGAGTACGTGTCATATATACACATACCAACCCATTACAGGTCAATTGTAAAAGGTTGTTAAAAAGTAAGTTTAACATTGACCTTATAAACCATCACAGATGGTCAGTGTTTTGGTCTGATCGTCTACAAACAACCCTTTAGATACCCCACTGCGCGTGGCAGAGAGTTTTCTCAAGTCTGATTTTCAAATATAAAGTTACATACGGTCTTATCTAGTATTGAAGACTTCAACAAAATGTTACTTAAGAATTCAGCAGCTATAAAAAGTCATAATGACACCATGTTCTCGACTTTTTATCTGAAACATGTTTTATAATGTTTACAAACATGAAGGTGTTTACTCACAAAACCCGTGACCCAATTTCAAATACTACGCCGGTGAAAGTTGTAAAAGATTAGTTTGACTCAGTGACAACGCTTAATACTTTACAGTTTGGTGCATTGTACATGTAATTGATTTTGTAAACCAAATTGTCGAGTCAAAATTTAACTTTTCATCGTAAAAAACGTGATAGTATATTTCAAAACTTTACTCACTCCAACCAACGCCATTTTCTTCTCGACAGGTGCGTGGTAAAGCATGACGCACTTTCATTGGTCAATTAAACCAGCTATTCAAAAAGACTACGTTTCATTGGACTATAATAAACTGAATATTCATGTTTTAAAGGTTCCAATGGGGAAACTATATTATGGAAAATTTGATTTGGAGTTGTCCCCCTTATATTAGAGGTAAAGTGTACATGTCTGGCAGGCATTCTAATTTGGAGAAAATATAATGTTGCATGGGAAACCTTACCTTACCTCTGTATCTTTAACCCCCTTTCATACTGTATCGTATGTTGAACAGTGGTGCTTCTATTTACAGTGTTGTGCTATCCCTCCACGAATTAAATATAGATTCTCCTACAGTTGCCCGTGGGTTACGATATTTCTCCACCCAAGAGAGATAAATTAAAAATTTTAACCACAAGCCGTCAGGCGAGTGGTTAAAATTTTAGCTGATTTAACTCTCGAGAGTGGAGAAATATCGTAACCCACATGGGCAACTGAAGGAGAATTTGTCAGTTTCTCCCATTATTTAACACGAACTTTATTTCAAAATTTGAAGGGGCCTGGGTGGCTCAATGAGTTAGGTCGCCGGATCTAACAACTCATACAAGCCTATCACCAATACGGCGTGGGTTCGCGCCCGGCTTTGTAAATTACAAAAAAAGGTGCACTCGACTCGCAACCGCACGTGATAAAGTTTACCAGTTGCTTGCCCATGGTCGGTGGTTCTCTCCGGCTTCCTCCACCACTAAAACTGGTCACCATGATATAGCTGAAATATTGTTGAAAGTGGCGTTAAAGGACTAATGACACAAAAAATAAAATTCTCGATTTTGTTTGATTTGGTCATTAAATAAACTATAAACATTGTCTTAATTGAAAATAACGCCCTAGGACGCCCATTTTATTGATTATTACCTTTTGATATCTCCGCGATCTGTGACCTCTACATTTTAATGAGCTGAGTGGTCACGTCATTACGTGACGTCACATGCGCCAAAGGATGGCTTCCATGATAAACGATCAGTTGAGCGATCGAAGGTGAGACAGTAAACAGCCGATAAATATCATGGACAGTGATGACAGTAATATCTCCGATCATGTTGGTGATTTAGACATCCAGCCGTATCAGTTCGAGCCATTATATAATATACCCCCGTACCCAATTCGTCACTTGAATTTTCAAAAAAATAAATAAATAAAAAAATAAATCGTAGAAAAATGTTTGTAACAATCCATTCTTCTTTTTCATTTGCTGATTAAAGCTAATTAGGCCTAGTCACTACAATGACAATTTTATTATATTTTACAAGCCAATCAACGGATTATAGAATTTGTGTTTTGATTGCATAATCTTTGATCTCACGGACACCTGGTTTGATTTACCTGGTAATGATAATGATCCCGACAAAGAATTCAATCAACGATAATGATTTTTTTTATAGTTATCAATATGGCATGTACTCAAAATGCCACAGTATGTATTTTAAATGGACATATTTTTGTAATCGTCATTTTGAGAAAGTCGCCGTCAAAATATATATTGATTGTAATTGTCATTCATTGTACAATAATCGTCACAATGTCCGCCACAACGAACTATTTTTGCCACGTTTCATTTATGAAAATGTCGACATCATGTTTACTGAAATATTATCCATTACTTAGTATTTAGAAAGTGGTTTTCTCGAAAAGTCAGAAACTTAAAAAATAAAAATGGCGCGATCAACAGGAGTTCGCAATCCACCGATTTACTGATAAAATCTAAAAATCTCTTCACTTGGTTTAAAAAGTTCAGATTAAAATGTAAAAGTCACTTAAAATCTAAAAGTCACATCACTTTGGTTGAGCTGTGCTCACGTGTAATATATAAAAGTAACTTAAAATAGATTCTCTCATTGTCCAATTACATTGTTATGCCAAACAAATAAAAGGTACTAGGCAATAAAACACTTAATACGGTTGGCCTTACACGCCCCTCAACTGTATATAAAACATAAAATTAGCGGAGTATACGGCTGTATACATCTTCCGTAATATTCCTGTTATGTCAATGTGTTTATTGGTTCCCTGTCTATCTATTATCTTTCTGTAGCGTAGGATATGAAGTTTGGATGTCAGACGCCGGGCACGCCCCATGCTATTCAATTTTTGCTACACTGGCTGGGTATAATTTCAGATTTCTGGTTGATGTTGTTATATCCAGTAGTAGCTGTAGTTGTACATTTTCTGATAATTTTTTTCAGTTCAATTTGCAATCGTTCAAGACTCTGTCTATTTCTTGGATTTTTGGTTCTCTGATTTCTTTTAAGTGCTCACAATCTATGATAAAATGTTCAATTGTTTCCCCTTCCTTCTCGCACAGCAGGCACAATGCGTTCGGTTCATTCTTATACATCTTTATCCTATTGCTTTGGAGAATGTATGCCCCAGTCAATAATTTCAACTTAATTGGTAGCCTATGGAGATCTCCTTTCTATTTACAGTTAATCTTTAATATAGGGTGTAGTTTTCCTTTTTCCAAAATTTCAGAGCTCAGGTATTGAAGGCCCTTATAGTATGATATGGACAATTGGCTTGCCCCAGTGCTCGTAATTTGTTCTTTTCACCACTGATGTCTGTTATGTTTGTTATCATATAGGAACTCTACATGCTGTGACTGTAACTTATCACCAACACTTCCTATCTTTAATATGACAGTTCCCACGGTATAAGCTTTATGCACTACTCTGTTTTCCTCATCATATGTTTGTAATGATATTTTAGTTAGTATTAAAATGTAGTTTGAAGTAAACGGACGTCTGGTCTTTATAGAACCCACAAAACATAAAACTGGCGACGAGGATATTTTTCCGAATTTTAAACAAAGATCTGTTTAGAAATGGCATTGGATGTTTAACACAAAAGAAAGCGACACTATCTATAAAGCCACAATCAACACCAAAATTTATCAAAGCGAGACCGATTCCGTTTGCCAATGCGTCCGAAGGTAGAAAAGGAACTTGAGAAACTGGAACGAGATGGTATCATTTCAAAAATCGAAATGAGTGATTGGGCTTCTCCTATTGTACCAGTACTGAAGAAGGACGGTTCCGTAAGAATCTGTGGTGATTTTAAGGTAACTGTTAATCAGGTGTTACAAGTAGATCAATATCCACTTCCACGTATAGACGACATTTTTGCGACACTAGCAGGTGGTCGAAAATACGAAGCTGGACATTAGACAAGCGTATTTACATATGCCGCTTGATGATGATTCAAAGAAGTTACTTGCAATTAACACTCACAAGGGACTTTATGAATACAACCGGCTAACATTTGGTATTGCGTCTGCACCGTCTATTTGGCAGCGCGCTATGGACAAAATTTTGCAAGGATTAAGTGGTGTACAGTGTGTTCTTGACGACATGATAATCACAGGAAAAAGTGATGATGAACATTTGCAAAATGTTGAAAATGTACTTCAAAGGTTGCAGGACAATGGGCTCCGGGCAAACATTGAAAAGTGTTCATTTTTGCAAGACAGTGTAGTTTATTGTGGACATGAAATAAGTAAAGAGGGACTGCAGAAAACTAAAGATAAAGTAGAAGCAGTTGTAAATACTCCAGCGCCAAGGAACACTACACAGCTACGAGCTCTGTTAGGGTTCGTGAACTATCATCACAAGTTTTTGCCCAACCTTGCTACTGAAATTCGTCCATTGAACGAATTATTGGAGAAGGACAGAAAATGGGTATGGAATGAACGTTGTAATCGTGCATTTCTGAAGGTAAAGGACATGATTACGTCAGATGTTGTGTTGACACATTATGATCCTAATTTACCAGTACGATTAGCGTGCGATGCATCACCCTATGGTCTAGGGTCAGTATTATCCCATGTAATGCCAGACGGAACAGAAAGGCCTGTGGCATTTGCATCACGTTCTTTAACGAAATCAGAGCGGAATTATGCCCAAATTGACAAGGAGGCACTTGGAATTGTATGGAGTGTAAAGAAGTTTTATACTTACTTATTTGGAAGATCATTCACTTTAGTGACCGATCATCAGCCATTGACCTCAATATTCAGCCCAAATAAGGGAATACCGGTAACTACAGCAGCTAGATTGCAAAGGTATGCTTTATTTTTGTCAGGATTTAATTACCAGATAGAATATAAAAACACTAAACGACATACTAATGCCGATAGTCTGTCTAGACTACCTTTAGCTGAACATGACAGGCAAGATACCATTGATGGCGAGGATGTGTTCCACATGTCACAGATTGAACATTTACCCGTCACAAGTGCTGTAATTCAGAGAGAGACTCGTCGTGACAATGTGCTAGCAAGAGTACATGATCATGTTACAAATGGCTGGAAAGACACAAATACGTATGAAATGCTTAAACCATTCTACAGTCGTAGAAATGAAATAACTTTATACCAGGGATGTTTACTCTGGGGCATACGTGTCATCGTGCCCGTCAAACTTCGCACACAGATCTTAAATCTGCTACATGAAAGTCACCCAGGCGTGGTAAGGATGAAGGCGTTAGCTCGAAGCTATGTCTGGTGACCAGGAATTGATAGCGACATCGAGAAGCTAGTAAAACAGTGTTTTGTATGTCAAAAGAACCAGAATATGCCCACCATTGCGCCATTACACCCTTGGGAGTGGCCTTCTTCTCCATGGGAGAGGGTACACATAGACTTTGCAGGACCATTTCTTGACAGAATGTTTTTTGTTTTAGTAGACGCTCACTCGAAATGGCCAGAAATTGTTGAAATGAAAACCACGACATCGACAAAAAATATTGAAGTTATGAGGTCGATATTTTCACGTAATGGAATACCAGCACAAATAGTGTCTGATAATGGAAGTCAGTTTTCATCAGATGAATTTGCTACATTTATGAAACGTAATGGTATCAAGCATTTTAAATCCGCACCATATCATCCAGCGACAAATGGATTAGCGGAACGATTCATACAAACTTTCAAGAACAGTATGCGTGCAATGAAGGATGAAAACAGAGACATTAACCAGAAAATAACAAATTTTCTGTTAACGTACCGCAACACCCCCCATTCCACAACAAATGAAACACCAGCGAAACTTTTCTTGGGGCGAAATTTAAGAACACGCTTAAGTTTAATAAAGCCTGATATTCAATTCAATGTTTCCAGAAATCAAATGAATACAACATTTCAAGAGAAACGAACAAAAAACAGGTCGTTATTTTGAGGATGGACAGTCTGTAATTGCAAGGGATTACAGGGGGAAAGGGAACAAATGGACATCTGGAATTGTCAAAGAACGAGAAGGTCCGTTAATGTATACAGATTTCTTTGGAGGATTGTCTAGATACCAACTCGCTTCCTGCCGATTGTATTTCCTCAGTATGTATTTAATCTCTACAAACCAGCTGTTACTCTCATTTGACTTGACTATGAGTTGCCTTCTAGCCAAGTTCTTTCCTATGCTATTATCCGCTTGATTACATATGTTGTTGAATAACCCCAATGTCCTTGTATGTATTTGTGCCTCTACTGGTAATGTTTCGGAGAGTACATAGACTACACCAACATCAACACACACACACACAGTGTCTGCTGTTCTCGTTGGTAAGGAGAGTATTTGTTTTAGCATTCTTTTCTGAAGTAGTTCTAGTTGTATCAGAGGTGAAGCTTTTGGTATTATAACACAGTGTCCCCCGTCACATTTGGGGACATGGCTTTGTGAAAGTGGGGGATATGGATCTGAAGCGGCGGTTTCAGGTAAGCTGGTGTGAAATCATAAATTATAGCATTATTACAATTATTTAAAATATATGACTTATTTAGCGGAACACCAGGTTCATTTCGGGAGATGTTGATCCCGTTTTACCCACGTTATTCGTCCGGTATATAAGTGAACACTTCTGCAATGTATGACGAGGGTGGTCAAAACTAAAAATTATCACAAGTCTCCGTCAGATTTTAGCTAATTTAAGGCTAGATGACTTTCAATGACATGTGTTATCTATAAAGTCGCCCGCGTTAAATGCAATCATTATTTCAAACCATCAACATGATCAATGCAATATAAGAAGCATACGATCAATATAAGAAGCATATGATCAATATAAGAAGCATACGATCAATATAAGAAGCATACGATCAATATAAGAAGCATACGATCAATATAAGAAGCATACGATCAATATAAGAAGCATATGATCAATATAAGAAGCATAAGATCAATATAAGAAGCATACGATCAATATAAGAAGCATAAGATCGAATTGTCTTGAGCGTTAAATTGTGACGTATGGGGGTAAAATATTTGTGACGCCAGGGGATAGGGCTCACATTTTAAAAACAAGGATAATTATGTATATTACCCTTTTTCATGAAAGGCAAATCAGCCCTCATGTAATAAAAACCACAATTCACAATTATATTTAATCTTATTTCGACCTTATTTATCATATGGATGTGTAGAAGAAACGTTGGCCTGAATGATCGTTAGGGGGTCTGCTTTAACAGTTACTAGTATGTCCGATGACCACGCCAACCAACCAACATGGCCGCTGTTAAAGGTTAAATAGCTGCCAAACTTTGGAAAAATTATACATTAATGATCACCTTTATGAATTGTGGTTGATCAACCCAACCGCTGTCAAACATGGCTCCCCAAGTTACTGAAAATAGAAAATTTGACAAAAAATCGTCACGTGAAAATCGTTTTAAAACCTTTATAAAAATTTCTTCTCCTCTTAAACAACTGGGCCAATTTGAACCAACGTTGGCCTGAATCATCCTTTTTGAGTCTACTTTAAAAGTTATGTCTGATGACCTGGCAGGCCAACCAACATGGCCACCGTTACTAAAAATAGAACACCATCAAACATGGCCTCCACTGTTACTAATAATGTAAGCAATCAGGAGAGCGATACAGGCTCCTTGGAACCTCTAGTATATATATAGAACATTTCACTGGACATTTGAATATATTTTTATTGTTTTATTCAATCGTTTTAATTTCTGATAGTTTCCTTACTTTTATTTCTTTCATGCTGAACAGATTTCCAACATGATCATCATACGGTGATATAATATTGTTTCTGATTTGTCAGTAATGTAAACAATCTTCCCTTCTGATACTATTCGGTTTGACGAAATGTAACATTAAAACTGTATATTGTCTCTTTTTTTCAGAAATCAACCCTTTGATCATCCGGAAAGACGAAGTACCAGAAGAAAAATAAAATTCGACAGTATGTCAAAACCTTACGAATCGTCTCGTGGAGCTTTACCAGTTCGTCAGTGGCATCGAACAGACGAGTCGAAGATTTTACCTACCAAAAGGCTAGGATTGCTTCTTCGTGTGACAATATATGATTGTTCTTATGAAATTGTGAAACCTTTCATGCATATTATTACATTGTGATATGACTCTGGCCAGGAAAACCAAAATGATTCTCAGCTTCATTTTGAAAATTAGACTTAATATAAGAAACACGTCCTTCACCAGTCGAGATCTCCCTATCGGGGACAAGGAAGTTGGAAATCCCCTTGTCCCCGATCGGGTTTTTTTTTTTTTTTTTTTTTACTAAATACAGTAATATGTTGCTATATATAGTCGCGCTGCCAAACACAACCCACTAGCTGTAACATGTTATCATTTAAATAGTTAGAATTATCTTGTTTATGAACATATGTCTCCATTCTGTATTGTTGTAACTGTATACAATAATGAATGTATATTTGTCATTGCCCCTTGAGGAACCTTAATTGGAATAAAATATTGGTATTGGTACTGGTAGTAATATTTTTACCATTTTCAATATATCCTGATTGCTAAAAAAAAATTACTTTTCTCCAGAAAAACTTACAACCAAATGAAAGAATGGTAATTTCTTAAACTTTCCATTTACCACTTTTCTTTAG
This sequence comes from Gigantidas platifrons, assembly GCA_002080005.1. Classification (NCBI taxonomy): domain Eukaryota; kingdom Metazoa; phylum Mollusca; class Bivalvia; order Mytilida; family Modiolidae; genus Gigantidas; species Gigantidas platifrons. The sequence goes on from MJUT01023511.1 coordinate 507,690, forward strand.
AATAAGTTGTTCAAAAGTTATTCAATTGCAAAAACTGCACTTTAAGATTTCATATTGAAACATATGATCTGATAAGTATCTTTTCTCTATCACAATAACCACATTTATGGGCGTTTGTTTTGGTAATCTTACAGGACAAGGCATGTCTTTGAACAGTCCACAGCATCGGGGACATACACCTTTCTTATTGTCGTGTTTTTTCATATGTCGGTCAATTGCATAGTTGTCCTTGAACCGCTTGTTACAAAATTTACATAGCTGCCCTGCTTGTTTGTGTTTATATCTCACGTGGGAATACATGCTGCTTTCTGCGAGGTATTTCTTCCCACAATGTGGACAAAGATATGTTGTGTCCGATTGCTGGTGACGGCTCTTGTGATGTGACAATAGATTTCTTTTAGCAGTAAATTGTTTGTCGCACATTTCACACTGGAACAATTTGTCAGAATGAGTATCATCTAAATGTCTTTTTAGATTGGCTAGTGTTTTGTAAGTTTTTCCACAGCTGTCACAGTTGTATGTATTCATTGTGGGAACTTCTTCCTCATGATCAACAAATGAGCTGTCCAGTTTGTCTGCAACACATAGAAAAACAAGTAAACCTAGCTAATAGTTATTAAAAGTATGACATTTAGATTCTCAAAACATTTAAATATGATTGATGTCCACAGTTATGCACCACTTCAGGGACCAAGTGCACTTGACTTGTACATATAGATCTGTTTAGAATCTGCATGGCATATAATAGAAGCTGCTTTAAGTCTTATAATGCCTGGTCTATCATCAATGAATGAATTTTGAGTCACATCTGGAATAAATTGCTCTCTGTGAACTCATGTTCAGATCTTGGGCCGGTAACTAGAAGCTATCTTAAATTAGGATAGCTTCTAGTTACCGTCCCCTGGACCCAATATTTGAACAACATTCATAAGAATTTCAAGTAGACAATCATGGTAACTGTGAAGTATCTAATGGCAATATTCAAAATAGTTTAGAAACATTATAAAAACCAAGCGCCAAACAATCGTGATACTTTAGATTTTGACTGAAAAATTAAAATGGGATGTCATGTATAAATATATTGGATTGAGGAACAAATGAAATCTGCTAAAAACAGACCGACAGACTAATTACTATGCGAGTTTGACACAGAAGAAATATGCAGATCTGATCCAAACTGTTTTGCACACAACACAATATACAAGCTGAGCATAATTTAGACAAATCGAATTAAGAAAATGTATACAAATGACCTTCAATGCCAAGCAATTGAAACTATTTTGAAATTCAAAATTTATTACATAATTCAGTGTAAACGTAATAACATTCAAATGTGTTATCATTTATAGTTGTTAAATTAATATATTACAAGTGTTGCCTGCGGGCAAGTGTGGACACAGAAATGTGCTGTCCAAAAGGCAAGTGTGGATGTCAATATTTCATATTATTTAACTTAAAAAAACAAAAATCATGGACACAGGGGTCCTGGATTTTTTTTTTTAATACAAAAATACACTATGCAGAAAACTACAGAGTGCGCAACACGAACCCCATTAAAGACTATGAATGTGCTCTGATCTATGGTTTAATTCCGGGACCTGCTTATTGAATTCTAAAGAAGATATTGTGTTTTAATTAAAACGTAGATATCAAATTGAGTGCGCACGAGACGTTTCTGGAATCATCGTCATCAAGCTTAAGTATGCTCAAAATTTTTAGAATAAAGTCCAATGAAAGGTCACACTTCCCCCTAAAAATAAATTTTAAATTAAATCGATTTCTTTGTTTTTTGTTTTTGCTTGTTTGTTTGTTTAGTTTTTTTTTATAAATAATAAAATTCACCTCCTTTTTTCCCTTTTTTTCTTGTTTAAATCAATGATCAACAATATTCCAGAATCAAACAAATGAATAAATATAACATAGCATCTTTCCTTTCCATTGTCCTGAGTAACCTTGCTAAACCATGCGGATTCAGTGTGTTTTAAATCGGTCATCCAATCAGGACGCTCATTATTGTCCAAGATAAAAATACATCGCTGAAATTAGCTGTGTTCTAAAACTTCAACTCATAAATTTATATATAGAATAGAATAGAAATCGGAGATATTTCGTCATAAAACTTCACACATGGTTTTGTCTATCATATTTCTTGAAAACAAGCATAAACTTGTATTGCATTTATCAATATTTTATGAGTACCAACAGTTTTTAGCTCACCTGACCCAAAGGGTCAGGTGAGCTTTTGTCATCACTTTGCGTCCGTCGGCGTCGTCGGCGTCGTCGGCGTCGTCGTCGGCGTCGTCGTCGTCGTCCGCGTCTGTAAACTTTTCATACTTTCGTCTTCTTCTTTGAAACTACTGAACAGATTTGGACCAAACTTGGCAGAAATGTTCATTGGGAGGTCCTCTACCAAATTTGTTATGTTGGTTTAGATCGGAAAACCAACATGGCCGCCAGGGCCAATAATGTGTTCTGATTGGTTGAAACTTTGAAAATCTTCTTGTCAGAAACTACTCAGCCGATGGAATTGTAACATTATAGAAATGGTGACTGGATGGTCCTCTACTAAATTTGTTATTTTTGTGCCGATCGCATATCCAAGATGGCCGCCATGACTCGACTTAGTTTTAACATAGGACCCTATGGGAAAAATGTTTAAAAAGATTTCCTCTGAAACCATTAAGTCAGTTTTAAGCAAACATGGCATCAATGGTCCTTAGGTGATCAACTTTCAAAAGAATGTCATGTGACCCCGACCTCCATCCAAGATGGCCACCATCAGCGAACATAGTTTTAACATAGGACCCTATGGGGAAAATGTTTAAACAAATTTTCCTCTGAAACCAGTAAGTCAATTTAAAGAAAACATGGCATAAATGGTCCTTAGGTGGTCAACTTTCAAAATAAGGTCATGTGACCCCGATCTCCATCCAAGATGGCCACCGTCAGTGAACATAGTTTTAACATAGGACCCTATGTGAAAATGTTTAAATTTTGTTCTCTCTGAAACCAGTGAGCCAATTTAAAGCAAACAAGGCATGAATGGTCCTTAAATGGTCAACTTTCAAAATTATATCCAGTGACCCAGACCTCCATCCAAGATGGCCGCCATCAGCGGACATAGTTTTAACATAGGACCCTATGGGAAAAA
>MJUT01023511.1:511071-528778 GCA_002080005.1 Gigantidas platifrons
AAAATTGTGTCCGGTGACCACAACCTTCATTCAAGATGGCTGCCATGAGCAGACATAGTTTTAACATAGAACCCTATGGGATTTGAATAGTAACTTAGATGTATTCGGCATGCAGACATTCTTAAGAGGACTTATTTATATCAGGTGAGCGATACAGGCTCACCTGAGCCTCTAGTTTCAACACCGTATCTGTTCACGTGACTACACATGCTACTCACAACGACCCGTGACCCAGATTAGCAGCTAAAACTTCAATTCATAAATTTATATATAGAATAGAAATCGGAGATATTTCGTCATAAAACTTCACACATGGTTTTGTCTATCATATTTCTTGAAGACAAACATAAATTTGTATTGCATTTAGCAATATTTTATGAGTACCAACAGTTTTTTCAACACCGTATCTGTTCACGTGACTACACATACTACTCACAATGACCCGTGACCCAGATTAGCAGGTATCAGGAATCGTTTCTGTATATGGTATATAATAACGTCTTGTATGGGATATGCCCAATATTGATGTGTCATTCTATCAATCGATTCTTTTTCTGAGATAAAAGAGCATTCATTCATTCTTAAACAAGATAAATGAATATAAATGAATTCTGTTATATCTACAGCAACAAGTGTCCCGGTCGCTTTTTAGCATGAACGTGCTAACGAGACCATACAAAATGAGGCAGTGGTGGTATTGCTGTTTATTTGATGCATACATGGATTGTTGTTCATTGTCAGTTACGGGTCCACAGACTAGCTAGCACAAGTCGGGCGATATTAATCAAGCGGTACAGTAAACATTATCGACATAATGTCAAACGTTATTTCTGGATTTTATTCATACATTGTGGCAACTGGCAGATCGCAGAGAATGTTCCGAATACATGCAGATGAAGAAACAAAATCGAAAGACTGTTTGTATCTAACCATAAACAAATGAAATGTCCGTTACCATTGACTGAAATTACGCAAACAATAAGGTTGAATATTGTCAAAAAAGAATGTTAACTGAATTTTAATGACAATTCTAGTTAATTCAAAGTTTTTTCGTTGATGGGGTAAGGTTAGTATGAAATTTTTGTTATATTAAAATGTTTTTTTTGGTTAAAATATTCATTACATTTTTTTTTAAACCAAATTGCACATTGCTATATATACAGTCCGACAAAAGTTAAGCACCACCTGACTTGTTTCAATTATATCTTTTCTAATACTGAACTTATTTCAAATCGATTTGCTGCTTTCTTTACCTGTACACACATACTTACTTACCTGTGAAACAGGTTATTGATGGATTTTTAGTTATGTGTATATGACAGGATGTGTAAAGTGCCACGTGTACTTTTCAACATTTGTGTTTGCGAACGAAAGCTGATTTTTTTTGTGTAGAGTTTTAAGTTTCATTTTCTATTGGTTTGGTATGGTGCGGCGAAAATTAACCATACCAGAAAGGTGGCAAGCTGTTGGCATGCATAACGGTGAGTTTAGCCATAGAAGGGTGGCAGACCACTTCAGGGTTAAACATTCCACCATAGTGACGACTGATGCAGAGTTTTCTTCAAACGGGGAATGTTACTGACCGTCCACGTGCAGGTAGACCTCGCAAAATGACGCCGAGAGAGGACCGGCTCATATCCAGACGGGCGCGGCAACGGCCGTCCAGTACAGCTGGTGCTCTTCGTGGTAATTTAGCGTTTTGAGGCCACATTAGCACACGCACTGTAATCAGACGCCTCCACCATCAGGGAATGCGAGCGCGACGACCCATAAAACGTCCACAGTTGACATTACGTCATCGCCATGCTCGATTTGACTGGTCACATGATCATTTGGGGTGGACTATTCGCACATGGAGACAGGTCCACTGGTCTGATGAAAGTCGTTGTTTGTTACGCCCTACCGACGGTCGTGCAAGGGTTTGGCGCCAACGAAACACTTCATTTCAGGACAACCACATTTTGGGCACAGCTGCGTTTGGGGGTGGGGTGTAACTGTCTGGGGTTGTTTTTCCTTTGACTGTAAGTTGGACTTGTACGTTCTTGATGATAATCTGACAGGCTAAAAATACCATGACAATGTACTCGCTCCACACGTAGTCCCCCATTTCGACAATCATGCGTTGGCTGACAGGCCAATGTTCATGGACGACAACGCTTGGCCACATAGAGCCCGAATTGCACAACATTTTTTACAGCAAGAGGCTGTTCAGACAATTCCATGGCCTGCTATGTCGCCAGACATGAACCCTATAGAGCATGTATGGGACTTTATTGGCCGAAAAATTAACCAACGCAATCCAAAATGTCAAAATATTGACGAATTAAGAACTGCTACCTTACAGGAGTGGCAACAGTTCCCCAAGAACGGCTTATGCGTCTTGTGCGAAGCATGAAGAGGCGTGTTACAGAACTTCACAATAAACGCGGTGGATATACTCGTTATTGATTTTGTATGCCTTACACATGTGCACAATAGAAGCATTTAAAAGTTCTTAAAATCTGAAGACTCTGCATTTTAATGCAATGTTAAAAACTTCCATCAAAGACAAACTGGGTTTACGTTTTTCCAGCGCCTCTTTTGAACACAGGCGCATGGGGCATGGATTTCGTCCCCCGCCCTTTTTTTCTCTACTACCCCCCTTTTTTCAAAATTTTCATAAATCATTCCTTTTTAAAAAATTTCATGATAATTCTTTTTTTTTTCATTTGACAATATCAGTAGACATCATGAATAATACGTGTATTCTGTGTCCACAGTTTTTCGACTGATAAAGTTATACAGTCATGATGTATGACGTCTACTGATATTGTCTAATGAAAAAAAAAAAGAATTATCATGAAAATTTGGAAAAAGGAATGATTTATGAAAATTTTGAAAAAAGGAGGGTAGTAGAGAAAACAGGGGGAACGAAATCCATGCCCCATGCACCTGTGGTATTGATGTAAAAAATATATCGATAAAAATATAGATTAGTGCTTAACCTTTGTCGGAGTGTATATATATCGAAATGCTACAGCCTAGTTCAATTAGTTATTCCAGTATATTTATTTATCACCAAATAATACAAAAAATTGATATGATTACGTAAAATTAAACAAATGTCACTCCCTCCACAAATACCCTCAACTTCTTTAAATCTGTGAAAATCATAGCAACACTGAATTGGCTTTCATTTTAAATATTAAAACAATTTGGAATAAGAAAATTATAAACAAGTAATAAAGTCTAATCAGGTTCATAAACTTTTCTATCGGTAGAATTTGAATTTCCCATGAACTTATATGTCATTGATTCCATGTGGTACACAAAATGTCCGTTACTGTTTAAGGACATATCTTTATAAAAACAAAATAAACACTATGCATATGTTTTTTGTTCTTTGTTTTCAAAATGATTATATAAAGTGAAATTAAGTTGACATTTACGATGTACGCTTAATCTGTCATTCAATAGTTAAAGTGAACTGAAGGCATTGTCGGTGGAATGGAAAATAAATATTAAAACAATTGCTACACCTATTATAAAGAGTATTGTTGAACTATAATGTTTTCTGAGTAGATGATACATGTATTATTTTTCATTTCTTTACATCAAGGAGATTTGAAGAAAATCAACTGTTTACGTTTAATGAATGATTTTTTTAAATATGTTTTATCCTTCCGAAAGTACATGTTATCAAAGTAACGAATATTTAATGTCACAAAAAATTATTAAATGTGTTCTATGTTCAACTACTCATATCTTTTAAACCAACAAAGTGTTGCATAAAATGTTTTGCACATCGAAAAGGGATATGCTCAAGATAGAAATGAAACACAGTTTGCTAATAAATTACAATATTGATCATTTTACTTATAGCTGAGTATAGATGGCCCTGGTTATTGAGAAAGAGTGTCAGCTAAAATTACAGAGAAATATATTGGATAACGTCCAAGCTCAGACATAACTGCAATATTGGTAGTTTTCCTATTTACGCCAAGATTGCATTTTAAAATTTTTACATGTGATATGGCTGGTTGAGAAAATTTGTTCAAAACAATAATCACGTTTTTTTCCTACAACTGAACGAATCAACAGAAAACCATACCCCAAATGTGTACACTATTGAGCATTAACAATTAACATAATAAAGTTGCATTAAATGGTTGTTTTTGGGACTTTGTTTTAATAATTTATGTTTAATACTTAATTATGTATACATGTGTAGCTTTATTGATCGAGACAAATATAAGTGAAGCATACATGTAATATTTAAGAATATTATATTTTTAGATTAAATTTCTGACTGGGCAATTAGTTTTATTTTGTTCAACAGTTTATTCTAAATTCAATTGCTGGGCAAATAGATATTTTGAAGAAGGTAAAAAATGCACCGGCCCAGAAATCTGATAAATATTGAACGTCTTAAATACGACACCGGTCAACATTTAGCAATTTTATAAAAATACAATTTGTATTTTTATTAACATTATCAATTAGATAAATACTCTCAGCTTCATTAACCCGTTTCAATATTTAAGATAGATGCAGTCGATCTCGAGTTATGAGTTAAAACATATCTGTTTCACCCCCTTCCCAAATAAATCTGCAGTTCTAAGGAATTTCCCTCTAATTTTAGCAAAATATCACATGGGATGTCCCGCGACTTTCCCCAAGTGAAAAGCGCGAGGAGTTACGGATGATTGTTGCTAACGATGACAACATGGAAACATCCGCATTTTTGAATGCAAAATGTAGTTCCTAAATTAGACTCTGTTTTTTTTTAAATTATGTTTCTTAATTGATATAGTTAACAGGATTGTTTTAATTTTATCATTTTTAATCACTTCTCTCATTTTCATCCAACTTGATTTACAACAATGGTTATTTTTATTTGTGATTAACACCGGAAGTACCGCGTAGGTATATCATTGTCAAAAACATCATTTCAACTGAAGTAGTATACACGAATATATTGCAGAGCCTTAATTATTGACAATAGCGGCTACATATATAATTTTTATTAAGAGTCAGAAAGAAAAAAACAATCAAAATGCCGGCAACTAAGGTTAATCTTTCTTATATGGTTGATCTAGCCGTAGGAACGCCAGAAATAGGTGCAGTAAATTTCAATGTTTTACACTCCTTGTTGCATGCCATGCTGAGACGGTTAAACATTGTAGATGTTCAAGCGGATTTAAATGATTTCGATAGGGATTCTTTATTAGCTTCAAAAGCTAGAGAATTACCAGTTTTAAATGATGTTGACAGTGTCAGTGGTCAGGTTGATGATGCAAAAGATGCTATCACTATCGCTATCAGCGAGAGGTCATCTTCCATGCCTGCGCTAAGTCTAAGTACTGGAATGAGAACGCCCTATCATCTCCTCGAAGTAAAAGTTGCAAAAATGCAAGAGCAACTAGAAAACATTACATCATTACCTTCTAACGAGCATCTGTTCGAAAAGACAAGAACTCAATACCAGGAAAAACCAATAGGTGAAATGTGGTTAAACATGAAACTCTCAAGTCAAGTCGAAACCAATGAAAAGGGAATTTCTAAGGTATGGTTAATCCTTGATTCCTTCCCACACATTTATAGATTGATTGGGTTGAGTCTTGTTTGTTGTGTAATGGGAACGCCCCTCTACCTAAGGTTATAGGAACTGTAGTAGGTTCATAAGTCATGACCCATCTTCTGCTAACTGTATTATTAGTGGAGATCTCCTTTAGCTCAAGTGTTAGAGTGATAGCTTACACTATTTCTAAAGGCCTGTTTTTTTTATTCTCAAACTTGTTTATGGTTGTAAACAACCTGAAACATGTTTAAATCATGAACCATAAACATATTTAAGATAGATAAAAAATGCAATGGTTGAAGAACAATATTTAAGAGAAATTTTCTAGTTCTTTGATTATTCTTAACAAAGTAAAATTAATTCTTCATTAACAAATTAAACAATTCAACTCTTAAACACACAAACAAAGCAAAAACAACACAAAAAACAACAAATGAAATAATTTAATTCTTTATAAACAAATACAACAATGCAGAATGTCAATAAGCAACTTGGAAATGGGCCTATAATACACAGATGTTCCTATTACAAACATATACTGGTAATTAACAAGGTTCAAACATATTCTGGGCCCGGGTGGCTCAATGAGTTAGGTCATTGGATCTAACAACTCATACAAGCCTATCACCAATACGACGTGGATTTGTGATGGAACAGAAGTTCCTCTATAATATTTATTCCTAAGAAAATTTATTATGTAATAAAAGTTCCAAAAGGAATTTATTGTATGTAATACATGTTCCACTGACAATAAAAATACCAGTACAATGGAACATGTATTACATAAAATAATTTCCTATCCGGAACTTTTATTATATAATAAATTTTCTTAGAAACAAACATTATAAGGAACAAATAAGTTTAAAATGGAACAAATATTTGTTAGGTACAAGTATTATATAATATTTATTCTGGTAGGTATAAGTATTATATAATATTTAATCTGGTAGGTATAAGTATTATATAATATTTATTCTGGTATGTACAAGTATTATACATGTATAATATAATATTTTATTCTGGTTTTATTATATCATTTATCTATAATAAATGTACCTATCAAAGGTGGAACAAATGTCATACAGGTGGAATAAATATTCCATAAGACTTGTTCCATGGAATAAATATTCAATTATTTTTTCCTTTTGGAACAAATATACGGTTACAGATTCGTGCCCAGCTTTGTAAATTACAAAAAGGGTGCACTCGACTCGCAGCCGCAAGTGATAAAGTTTACCAGTTGCTTTCCCAGGTTCTCTCCGGGTACTCCGGCATCCTCCACCACTAAAACTGGTCGCCATGATATTGCTGAAAGTGGCGTTAAAACACCAAAATTCATTTATTCAAATTCAAACATATACAACCATGCTTCGATCCCGGTTAAGATGTTCTTTAACCATTTAACCGCATGGTTAAAACCACATCATAAAAAAACACTCGACCATAAACAAGTTTAAAACCAGGTTAATGATTAAGAATTAAAAAACAGGCCTTAAGGCTGGTTGAGTGTTTGTATTTGAGATATCGTCATCAAGATAAGGGGAACAACCCTCTACTTAGGATTGTATAACACCAAGCTTAACTCTATAAACAACAAAATAGAACACAATGTCTTTAATTAACACCAATCTTAATTCTAAACAATGAGTTAGGGTTATGGTGTTTAACGTCACTTTCATCAATATTTCAGTTATATCGTGACGGTCATTTTTTTTTTATTGTCGTAAGTTTGAACCCCGTTGACGTACATGAATCATGGCGAGGTGTACTTGATACAACATTATGTGATAAAGTTTGTCAGTCACTTGCAGCAGGTCAATGATTTTTCTCCAGGCGTTAAACACCCTAACTCTCAGCAGTAATAAATCCTAAATATTGACATCAAACACTTGTTTGTATATATTATACAATTCATTACTCCCTAAGAAGTCAATACCAGGATATGAGGACCTTGAGATTTGGCACTCAAGGTGACCTGACCAAGGCCAACGGCCGAGAGTGACATGTCGAAATATTGTTGAATATATTCAATGAAGTGCAATAATTGTATACTATTCCATATTTCAATCGAAATGGGATTAATCGGTCGCCATTTTAATTTTTTCAATTGGTCAATATCTACAGGTCAGTGTAAGATCACGTGATAAATATTGACTTCTTTGGAAGATTTAGTGGTCATACCGTGGAAAATAAAATAAAATCGCATGACAAATCGTAACCAATAGAAAGCGAGTATACATGTATCCTTATTAATATTCATGAGGTACATGTATAATAAATGTATTTAATGACTGATATACTTTGTTCAATATTGTGGAAACAAATTTCTGGAATCTTTGTAAAATTTTTATTTTGCATGTATTTTTTCCAGTGTATGTCAATGATAGAGGATATGACCAAAGAAAGGCACAGACTTATAGATGAACAAGAAAAGCAAATGGATCAGATCAAAGGAGTAAGTACAAATGTACCAACCGATTAATAAGTTTGAGATATACCAGCAAATATCTTATGGATAATGTTAAAGGTGTAAATTATGGTTCTCAAATTATAGCGGTAATATTTCTTGTCATAAAGACTTTCAATATTGATAGCTTAGCCTTAGCTTAATAGATGGTTTTAATCTTGTGGGAACTAAAATGCTGGACCATTCATAGTCTGTTGTTACATTTTCATATAGGATCATGTGAACCTTTAGTTACGACACATTTCAGTTTCATAAGAAATTATATAATAATGATAAGAAGAGTTTGAAGATACCAAAGGGGTAATCAAAATCTGTAAATCAAAGAAGAACAGACAACACAATGGCCAAAAGAAAAAGGACAAAAGGACCAACAACGATCTACAAAACATACACATAAATCTAAAGATCAAGTAACATGAACCCCACTGAAAACCAAGGGGGAACTCAGGTGCTCTGGAAGGATAAGCAGTTCCTGCTCCACTAGTGGCACCCGTCGTGTTAATCCAGTTACAGACCTGATGATAAGTCATCAATGAAGAAAGGACCAGGAAGCGTTTACGACAAGTGGAACATATCCGTGGTCATTTGTGACACAGATATTCCATAACAGTCAACCATAAAATATTTCGAAGTGATGACTTGTAGGTTAATCATCCCATCCCTGTTAAATGAGAGTAAACTTTGGACAGACCATTAAAATTACAACAATATTTCAAAATACAATCAGGGCCCGGGTGGCTAAATGAGTTAGGTAGTTGGATTACCTAACAACTCATATAAGCCTATCACCAATACGGCGTGGGTTCGCACCCGGCTTTGTAAATTACAAATAAGGGTGCACTCGACTTGCAAACACAAGTGATAACGTTTACCAGTTGCTTGCCCATGGTTGGTGGTTCTCTCCGGGTACTCCGGCTCCAGGTTAATGATTAAGAATTAAAAAACAGGCCTTAAGGCTGGTTGAGTGTTTGTATTTGAGATATCGTCATCAAGATAAGGGGAACAACCCTCTACTTAGGATTGTATAACACCAAGCTTAACTCTATAAACAACAAAATAGAACACAATGTCTTTAATTAACACCAATCTTAATTCTAAACAATGAGTTAGGGTTATGGTGTTTAACGTCACTTTCATCNGACAGACCATTAAAATTACAACAATATTTCAAAATACAATCAGGGCCCGGGTGGCTAAATGAGTTAGGTAGTTGGATTACCTAACAACTCATATAAGCCTATCACCAATACGGCGTGGGTTCGCACCCGGCTTTGTAAATTACAAATAAGGGTGCACTCGACTTGCAAACGCAAGTGATAACGTTTACCAGTTGCTTGCCCATGGTTGGTGGTTCTCTCCAGGTACTCCGGCTTCTTCCACCACCAAAACTGGTTGCCATGATATAGCTGAAATATTACTGAAGGTGGCGTGGCGTTAAACAAAATAAATCAAATTAAATCAAGATACAATCTATTCTTTATACTCTTTCTTTCATATATATCTATTTAATGATATTTCTTTTTTTTTCTCAGTTAAATGTAGATGATCTAATGAAGAGGTTAAATGCAATGGAAGAAAGCATGGTAAGATTCTGTTTTAGTGTATATTCTTATATATATATGTACGATATATCTTTTTGTAGGAAAAAAAGGCAAGATTGCCAGATGGGAATGGGTGGGGGGAGGGGGGTGATAAGAAAAACATACTTTGTACATGCTAGCCAGTTGAAAGAAAACATCATTTAGATTAGTTTTTATTATTAGTCCCCTACCGGCGAAAGCCGAAGGGGACTATAGTTTTAGGTTCTGTTCATCCGTCCGTCTGTCCGTCACATTAAAATTTTAAGTTGTCCGGAAATTTTTTTAACGTCCTTTGATATATTGACTTGATATTTGGTATGTGGCTATATCTAGATGAGTTACAGTGTAAGTTCGAATTTCGTTCCGGTTGAATGATTTTTGGCTGAGTTATGGCCATTGAACTTGTATTTTTTGTTCAAATTTTAAGTTGTCCGGACTTTTGTTTGACGTCCTTTGAGATATTGACTTGATATTTGGTATGTGGCTATATCTAGATAAGTTACAGTTTATGTTCGAATTTCGTTCCGGTCGAATGATTTGTGGCTGAGTTATGGCCCTTAAACTTGTATTTTTGTTCAAATTTTAAGTTGTCCGGACTTATTTTTGACGTCCTTTGATATATTGACTTGATATTTGGTGTGTGGCTATATCTAGATGTGTTACAATTTGAGTTCAAATTTCGTTCCGGTCGAATGATTTTTGGATGAGTTATGGCCCTTGAATTTGTATTTTTTGTTCAAATTTTAAGTTGTCAGGACTTTTTTTGACATCCTTTGAGATATTGACTTGATATTTGGCATGTGGCTATATCTAGATGAGTTACAGTTTAAGTTTGAATTTCGTTCTTGTCGAATGATTTTTGGCTGAGTTATGGTCCTTGAACTTGTATTTTTTGTTCAAATGTTTAGTTGTTCGGACTTTTTTTTTTTTACCTCCGATGAGATATTGACTTGATATTTGGTATGTGGCTATATCTAGATGAGTTACAGTTTAAGTTTGAATTTCGTTCTGGTCGAATGATTTTTGCCAGAGTTTTGGCCCTTGAACTTGTAATTTAAAATCTTGTCACTGCAAGGTGATACTTCTAATATTTTAGGTCCTCTGATTTTTGTGGCCGGTAGGGGACAATGTATTGCTATGTGCAATATTCTCAGAATTCTTGTTATTAGTTAAAACTTGTATAGCAAAGTGTAAGTTCCAGTTTCAAAGGTTCTAACATGGTTTATTGTATGAAGAAATATTAAAATCAATCTCAATGCTTGTAAAACACAATTTATCATTTCTTTATTTCATGGAGAAGTATTATTTTGTGGGGTTTTCATTCCCTTTGAAATGCAAACATACATTTTTGTTTGGTTGTTTTAGAATGAAATGAATGATAACTTCAACATTTTGCCACCCCCTGATGATTTTGCAAAGTTTGTGACTGGGCCAGAATTAGAAGATGCTGTGCAAGGTATCAGAAAAGACTTGGAAAGCAAGTTGCCAGTTCCTCATGATTTTGCACAATTCGTTACTTGGGAAAGATTAGAAAATGCTTTAGGTATCAAACAAGACTGGGAAAACCTGCAGCAACCAACAGTGATCAAAATGTCCAGTCAGACAGATGATGGGTCAGATCCAGTAGTAAGTTACAAAAAATGTATTTTTTATATCAGTAATTATTTACTTTCTTATCTGATTGCCATTCTCTGTCGTAGAAAATTAGAATCAGCATAATTAAAATATCTGGAACATGCACTAAGGATGTTATGTATGGAAACAGTAAATTGTTCTCCTTTCATCATGATATATTGTGTATTGATGTTTGTTTACATTTAGATTCATGAGTATTATTGTTTGTAAATAAAGGGAAAGGACTGGTAAATAGTTCCATATTTTTCGATTCATAAGTATTGGTTGATTCAAATAGAATATGATGTTCAGGATTGTTGTAATGTGGCTATTTTAAACAGAGAAATAACAGATCAATATGTTATTACGGGAACTAAATATGATGTGCAAGCAAAACAACAGAAACAAAAAACAAGTTTAATTTTATTATGTTGACTATTTCATTTGATGCAAAGTTCCAAAAGCTTTACGAGAATGGAAAACAGCCTATTGTTGTTGTGTTTTATGAGAATGGAAAACAGCCTATTGTTGTTGTGTTTTATGAGAATGGAAAACAGCCTATTGTTGTTGTGTTTTATGAGAATGGAAAACAGCCTATTGTTGTTGTGTTTTATAAGAATGGAAAACAGCCTATTGTTGTTGTGTTTTATAAGAATGGAAAACAGCCTATTGTTGTTGTGTTTTGTATAGCATTTTCTTTTTACTTTAAGATAAACACTATTAACTTATATAGAAGATGAATTGTTTTTTATTATTATTTTAGACCTCTAGACCAACTTCTTCACGTTCAGTAACTCATGTGGCTTCTCCAGGTCCATCAGGGGCACTGCTTGAAAGCCTTGAAAAGTTAGGTAAAGTTGCTGAAAGTCATGAGGCACTGACAAGACAAATGGAGGAATTAGAGGTAAATATAAATGTATTGTGATAAAATTGAATAATTATTGTAGTACGTGTACTAATATAAAATTTTAATTATGCTCACTGACAAAAAATAGCACATAGTATACATTGGTGCTTTGAACACTTTTAAGTGGTTTTCAGGAGTTTATTTCAGTTTAATTTGACATAGATCTTTTTTGTTTTTTGGGTTGGTTTTTTTTTACAAGATAAACAGCTGATAATTAAAACGTAGATCCAGCATGATATACTTGATGATGACCTTTAATCTAGTTTATGCCTCTTGGAAATAAAAAAAAAATATTGTCTTGAGTTTTATTTAATGTACAGTATTTTTTATTGACAAAATTGAACTTAATATGACAAGATGGAGGTTAATATTTGAATTTACGTGACTACAGTTCTATCTGAGGGAAAATTGAAAAATACACTACAGATCTACATGTTTATGTTCCTTTTTTTTAATTTCATGTTCATAAGAAAACTTCAAGTTGACATGTATTCTTTTTCATTGAAGTTTGGATAATTTTTATAATTTTTTTGTTAGGCTGAAATGGAGAAGAAGGAGGATCAAGGTCCCTTAGATGGGTTGAGTAAGTAATGAAACCTTGTCAATATCTTGTATATATGTACAAAATTGGTTTTATCTAAAATAACATTATAGTCAAATCTCTTTAGGTTGAAGTTGAAGGGACCAATGATATTACCTTGATACAGCTGAGTATTTGAGTTCTGTAATCAATTATTTGCTGAAAGCTACTGTACTATGAATGAACTTAATATTTACTTTGAATAATCCAATGAAACAACTTATTTTCTGAGATCGAGATAATGTCACAGTGAAGTGTCCTTAGCTGCTTGACATTTGTTAAGGCCTAGAGGTAATTATCTTAGAAGTATTCTAATAAAAGAACATACACAAATCTTCTTTAGTCTAAAGAAGATTTTTGTATGTTCTTTTTTGATATACTGCCTTTACCATTGCATAACAAATTTGTTACCTATATATTGTGCGATTACTAGTTTTAGAAAATTTTTACTGAATATGACATTTATTACACCCCTTTGTCTTACAGATGTATCATCAGAGCTATTAGAACAACCTCAGGAGTTGAAAAAGCAAGTTGATGCCCAGGCAGCTGCAAGGGAAAAGGTAAATTCAAAATTTTGTTTTTAAATAGTGTGAAATTATAGCAAATGCTGTGCATTCTGTGCACGAACAATAGCTTGGCAGATTTAGTTAGGGGTTAGGGCTGTGGTGTTTAACACCACTTTCAACAATATTTCAGTTATATCCTGGTGGTAAGTTTTATTGATGGAGGAAACTACAGACCTGTTGCACAGGTATAATTATAGAAGAAGAAAAAAAGTAATTCATAGAATTTATTGTTATAACATTTGTCCACTAGCTTAGATTGCATTGTTTTCAACTATATGCTTAATTAGAACTAACATCTTATATTTCAGAACAAAAATATTGATAAGGTATAATTTTGTACTAATTGATCTTATAAGATATATTATCTATATGACATTGTATTTCTCTCTTTCAAACCTTTTTTTTTTTCATGATAATTGGACAGGTACCTGTACATATCCATAATTTCTGTTTTGACTAAATGAAATGCTGTGTTTATCTAACATTTTGTGTTTTCCTTTGAATTTAAAGAAAGTAGCCTGTCTGATACAAAGTGTCTGATACAAGATGTTGTATCACCACACTGGTGATAAAAGAATGGTGCAACGTTGCACAAGATCTTCTCTGCCGAACTATTTTGTCATGAGACATGACGTCATATCATTGGAATGCGGGGTAAAACATGTCAATGTGAGCAACGTTAACAAAGCAATAGAAAAAACAAATAAAAGTGACGTCATGCACAAAATGTAGTCTCTTGCAGAGTATTGTACAAATTTGTTAATCTTATTTCGACCCTTGTTATTTGCTTAGAATTAGTTTTTATTGAAATGTTAGATAAACTTATTGCATACATAGTGTGTTGGTACAAGACTTTGTATCAGGTCTCGCCTCTTGTGTGAACTAACCGCATCACAACTCGAGCTGTGGCGACTCGTGATACTGGTTCACACAACAGGCTCGACCTGATACAAAGTCTTGTACCAACACACTCTGTATGTAATAAGTATTTATATAACTAGTTCTTCAGTACTGTGAAAAATGACAGCAGGGTCATTTTTTGTTAAATTTATTAATAAATATGTATGATATTAAAATCTTTGTGTTTTTTATGATGTCTATACACATGTGCAATTCACAAAACAATCTCAAGGTTTTCTAACACCTACAGCAAAACTTGAAGTCTTTGAACAGGTAATTATCATCATTTTTTTTATTGAAAGATGTGACATTTTTTCCAGGTAAGTTATGAATGATTTACTATATTTATGGCTTCTTGTTACAATATTTTTTTTTATTATAATTCTAAAGTTTATTAGTGTAGAAAATCATCAGTATCTATGATTGGATTGCAGAATTAAAGTTATAGTCACAAAATGGTGTCAAAAAATGGAATTATGTTCGTATCACATGGTGTCCTTTTTAAGGGTTAAACGGTTATCCTACCAGAAAGAGAAATGTATTTTCTATTCGCGTTATTATTGTTTTGTCTCATCACAGATTATGTTTTCGAAACGAAGTAATAAACATAATGCAGGTTATTGACACGAATTCTTAAATTTTTATGCTTTAAGGTCAGGATAAAACTTGGTGTCCAGTTCGTTACGAACGTGAAACGATGCGGTCTGTACACACTGAATTCGTTCCGATAAAAACGCATTATTCTGGAAATCCTCCTTCTACGTGTTTATTTAAAAATAGCGTAATTTGCATAATAGGTGTCGCTTTTGTGTGTGATAAGATGGTAACGACCATCGTGTCTCTGGCCTGCAGACGTCGTTACGAACGTCAGGTACAGGAAAGTAATAGCTTTACTGGTTGTTTCTCTTAAATTCTAATGAACATGGGTGTCTTTTCGCAGAATTATTAAGTAGATATGACAATTTAATGAACGATTACAGAGAAAAAACGCAATTTCAGTACACTAATTGTGAGAAGATTACAGAGAAAAAACGCAATTTCAGTACACTAATTGTGAGAAACTGTACTTCGAGTTGCGTTGATCTTTTAGTGTTTACCGTGTCTCATGATACGAACAAAATAAAAATATTGTTCCACGGTCTGTAAATTTATTAAGTAGGATTATATCTGTTTGCAATGTGCAATGTTTTAGATTTAAAGTTAAAAGATTTAACATGGTGCTGAAACATTTTTATTTGACATTTTCATTTTCTTCCAAGTCTTCTAATATTAATATGATATCATTCAAATGTTTTGAATTTTATGTAAGTAACGGTGTCCCATAATATTGTTGGAAAAATATCAACATAAAGACATAATATAAGGGCAAGTATTTGTGATTCATAAGGTCTGTTGTTAAGCAATTGCAGTGTGTATCCTAAAGGAATCAACTCAGCTGGATCGCAAGGAAAAATAATCTCCATGGACACAATGTTACGTACATAATCTGCACGAATACTGGTGCTTTTAATGTAGGGTGATATAAAATGAATGACACCTTTATCTTCAAAACATTTTTTTTGGATGTGGTGATACTTAGGCCTTTTAAAAACACAAAAACTTTCACATTATTCAGTTGTTTATTATTTAAGTCTCAAGTCACACATACAATTCCATGATTGAAGAACTGGTTATATTGTTGTTACAATAGCACTTATCTCAAGGAACACCTGTTATATTTTTGAGTATTAAAATTCTGGTGTTTGTTTGACAGGAATTGGTTCAATGTTTTGTTAAATAGTAGTATATGTACTGATCCTCAGAAGAAGGCATATTTTAATTATGAGATAAGGAGTCTTAGAAACAATCTAAAGTTAAGTTTATGGGTCTCTGGTTTAATCAGGTTTCACTGTATTTAGATTATCATTATTAGCCGTCATTTTATTCTAACTTATTTCTATGCACTAACACTTCAACTTTGTATTAATCCTTTCTCTCTATCCTAATTAACTACTAGATCAGTGAACCATCGATGGCATTAGAACTATTAGCTCCTGATCCCGCACCACAACCTGTGACTTCCAATGAAGATCTGGCTGATGTTGTCAATGATCAACTGTGTGACATATGTAACCAAAATGAACCTGATAGAGCAAGGAATCAGGCTGATGTTGTCAATGATCAACCGCATGACACATGTAACCAAAATGAACCTGATAGAGCAAGGAATCAGACTGATGTTGTCAATGATCAACTGTGTGACATATGTAACCAAAATGAACCTGATAGAGCAAGGAATCAGACTGATGTTGTCAATGATCAACCGCATGACACATGTAACCAAAATGAACCTGATAGAGCAAGGAATCAGACTGATGTTGTCAATGATCAACTGTGTGACACATGTAACCAAAATGAACCTGATAAAACAAGGAATCAGACTGATGTTGTCAATGATCAACTGTGTGACATATGTAACCAAAATGAACCTGATAGAGCAAGGAATCAGGCTGATGTTGTCAATGATCAACTGCATGATATCAGAGATGATATCATTACCCCAGATGAAGAGCTAAAGGAAAAGTCTAAAGTTGTAGAAAGTCTGTGTGTACAAGCTAAATTAGAAATTGTAGGAACTCCGTTGGGACGGCCTAAATCAGCAGACTTTAAGGATACGGTTAGTATGGAAAGCAATAATATGCAATAAAATCTGCTGCATTTTAATCTTTGATATTTAAAATATGAATCTTGTAGGTTTCAGATTAGAATAAAAGGTACTTAAAGGAAAAGGCCATGGTTTTAACAAGTTAGCGTGAAAATTTAAATGACAGTAAATAAAAGACATTTGTGTTAATGAATGTTAAAAATAGTATACCGCAAGGTAGAATTTGATGATTGAAGTTGCCTGTAGCACCAAATAATGGGGATCGCCATTTTTCAAAACTCTTCAATGTGGAGGAGACAAAAGTCATAATGTGATCATAATCTATTCTCGGATTTATCCTGCCCGTGATGTAGTAAAACTCGGTATATATCAGCATTGTATCAGTTGCAATTTTATCATTAAAAATTATGCAAATCGTAAAATAACGTCGTATATTTATACCCCCTTGCAAACAAAGTTTGGGGGGGTATATAGGTTTCACCCTGTCTGTCTGTCTGTCTGTCCGCATAGAGGGTACATGGTTTGTCCGTGCAACTCCTCCTACAGTTTTTCTGCTAGGAAGTTTTTATTTTGCAGATCATTTGTACCTATATCAAAGATGTGCATGTGGTAAGGATTTTGATTTTTGTGCATTTTTACCAAAAATATAGATTGTTGAACTTCGTCATTTTTTGGTGAATTTGGCAAAAAGGGTACATGGTTTGTCCATGCAACTCCTCCTAAAGTTTTTACGCTAGGAAGTTTTTATATTGCAAATCATGTGTGCATACATCAAAGATGTGCATGTGGTAAGGATTTTGATTTTCATGAATTTTTACCAAAAATATAGATTGCTGAACTTAGTCTTTTTTTGGTGAATTTGGCTAAAAGGGTACATGGTTTGTCC
>MJUT01023511.1:529905-552251 GCA_002080005.1 Gigantidas platifrons
CCCCCCCCCCCTTTTTCACCGTACAAATAAACTCCTTTGTTTTATGTAAATGTAACATGGGATGGGAATATTAAGAATAAAATTAGAACGATATACAATTATAAACATTGTATTGCAGTTAATCTGATATTAAAACATAACCAAACGGGCACGATGTTGAAAAGAGTCAGATACATGTTATTTATTCAACTAACATGATCTGACTGCGTGACGTCACATGAAGAGGTGTCATGGCCGCTTACACTAAGTCAAGAAATTCCAAATATTCATATTTTTAATTGGGTATATTAATGTTAATAAAGGTGTTTTTCTTTAAATAATAAGTTATTTACAAATAACAAGTTATAATGAATTGAATTAAAACAACTTTTCAACTGACTGGTCTTTTCCTTTAATACTTTTAAAATCCCCCTTGAAAAGAATTTCTGAAATCCTCAAGGGATAATTAAAATAACAACTATTTCACTATGTAATTTTACAAACAGGATTTGGAATCAGTGTTTTTCCAAAGATCACCAGTTTACTTTTATTTACATGCTTACATATCTAGACTTAAACTGCTTTATCATTGATTGATTGAGTCTATGTTAAGAATTAAGAATACAAAATACACAATATTGTTATTATAAAACTGTTATATAGTTTAAGAAAATGATGGAATTATTCACAATGAGGACATTTTTCCACAGTAAAGGTGTAACAAACTAAAAGTTTATGTCAAATTTTAAAATTTGTATATGTCTGTTGCCCATGGTATACAATCTTGGTACTTCAGGTTCATATACATTTATGGAATATTGTTCATATTTAATAGTAAAATGTTTTAGTTGCTGGATATTTGTTAAATTCCTTCATTTTGCATTAAGTCCCAGAAGTATCATTTGCCATGTAAAATCAATTTCTGCACTTTATATATTTTTTATTTCAACCTGGCTGGTATTTGCAATCATGTTGAATATTTGTGTTAAAGTTTATCCCATTTTTGTTTAGAGAATTTAGGTATAATTGTTGTTAGAAAAAATGTTTTGTGTGTTTTTATATGTTAAATGTTTCCCCCCCCCCATAATTATACCTTAATTTGAGGTATTAGAATACATGTAGTTATGAATTTCTTTGTCAGTGAAATAAACATGTTTATTATATAGATAGGTGTGATTTATGGGGATTAACCCGTGAAATAAATTCCGATATCTCACATATCAGTTTTTTCCCCGCCGGAACTACTTTAGCGCAACTATGTGTGGTGGTTACGTCCCTTGTTTTGTTACGGTGAATACACATACCGTGCAATTGTCAACGGAAACAATATTCCGCGAAATGTTATTGACGGCTTTGGCACATAAACAACATGACGTCATTGACATCATATGAAGACTTCCAGTTTGAAACGTAAAGATAAGACGTTGATTGGTTTCTTGTACGCTTCAATTTTTATCAAATTTACTTAAAATAAGTTTTCAAGGTAAGCACTTTAATTATTTTTGTGTATTGTTGTAAATATGACATGTAGGATTTCACAATTTCAAGATGGCGGATCCTTCCAGTTGAACCCCTTAGTTACGCCTTCTAGATTGAGAATTTTACAATATCATTGCTCATAGATTCATATGTGTGGAATGAAATATACAAATAAAAAAAAATAATAATAATAAATTTTGGAAGTCTATATAATAAACAGTATAACTAAATCATACATTTTAAATATAAAAATAAGACCACCTGTGACCAAACACGCATTAAAGATAAAACTCGTTGGCAGAACAAGACCAAGTTCCGCCCTCTCATTTAATCCTTGTGCGTACTTCAGTCACTCATGGTCTTATTTTGATATTCAACATCTACGATTAGTTATACTATATTTAAATTTAAATAGAATATGATAATAAAAAAAAGGCAAGTTGTTTCATAAAAAATGTTCATATGAAACATATTCAATGTATTTTGAATGTTGGATTTTTTAGTACCATGAAGCCCTGCTGAAAGCACAGAATGCAAACAGAGAAGAATTTAAGGTTTATAATTTCACTTTACATAGCAATAAATAGAAAGTAAAAGCTAATGTCTCTTTTCAGCCCATTTAGATATTTCACCCTTGTTCTGCTGTACTTCACTCAATAAAGGACAAAATTTACCACACTCAAACTTTCAAAGATATTCTTACACCTTTCAGTGGCATTAAACACCAAAAATCAAATCAATCAATCAATCTTACACCTTTCAATATAAAATGCTTTATGGAAGAACTTTTTATCTTTAATGTATATATTTTTATACATGTATTGTCATTTGTTTAATATATTTTTTGTAAATATGTATATTAATATTATTTTACAGAAACTTTATGCATACTGTGATGAACTACAAATGAATAAGGCTGAAAGAACTGAAGTGGATGTGGTAAGTTTATATAGTTGAAACTGCAATATTTTTGTAAATGGTTTCCTGTCTATGATGAGCTTAGGAAAGGTCATATATATATTAGTTGAAAGACAATTATAAAGTATGATTAATTTCACATTTCGACTAAAGTACACAAAAATTAAACCAAAGAAAGTGTCGGTAATCTCATTACACAGTACTGTATGTTAACATGAATGACATCGTTCAATTACACATTATTGTTTTTGTCTTTATTTAGAAAGCTGTTAAGAGAACTTGGGATGACAAAGAGAACCATTCATTGTTTGATACCACAACCATTGATATTAGCAAGATGATCAAGGAAATTTTAGTAAGTTTTTACAACAGTAGATATTTTGACATGCATTGTAAATAACTTCAACATTAGATAAACTGACGAGAAATTTTAGTTACTACCACAATAGATAAACATTAGTTAAAATGGCAGAAAATGTGAGTTACTTCGAATTATACTCTGTGTTACCCTATCAAAATGCCTACTTAAAAAAAGTGTCAAGCTGCGAAAAGTTCAATAAGGTAACCAGAATCCGTTAATCAAAGAAGTGCAAATGAAAATAGAAAATTACTACAGATTGGCAAGATATGAATGTGTCCAGAGGATGTTCTGAGATTTCCTAACACTCTCCAGCAATGATTTGAATTTAAGTATTAACTCAGTATATTACAGATTTGTTTTTATAGGTTTGAGAGATGTTCTTATGTCGGTTTAATGTGTGCTGCCAAACTACTGATTGGTCGAAGTTGTCCAATATAGTTATTTAAAATGTCAGAGTTGCTATTATATCACAAATCATTTCCTATTTTTCAGGAAGAAACTTGGAAACAGCAATGTGAGGTAGATAGTAATGATATTGATGGAAAATTAGATCGATCGGAATTGGATCCTCTAAAGGAGTGTTTGCTGAGTAAACTCAATGCACTCAATGATAAGTTAAAGAAACAGAATCAAGCTCCTGTAGAATGGGTAGATGATGATGCAGCTGGAATCAGGAGGTAAATAGTAACTTCTTAAATACAGATCTCTTTATATGACAGGATAATATGTTTTTGCGTCATTTTGAACATTAATATAAATGTACAAGTGAAATTATTGCTACCATATTATCATGGAGAATTTTCTAGAAAAAATAAGATTTTCTGTCAAAAAACGGACAAGTTTAAAACAAGAAAACTTATTCTAAGCAAGAGGCAGCCACAGATATAGTGGTGATAGGTTAATAAATGTACAAGTAAAATGTATATAAATCTGTGTCAAGACATCATAATCAATAGATTTATTTCAAGTGATCTATTGGGATAAATATTGTTTGTGACAAATGATTGTTTGAACATTCCAAAAACAATATAATTTTTAACATACACATATATTAATTTTTTTTTTCATTAACAGGCAGCTTATTCAGAAATATAATTGTATTTCATGTGACAGACCATTTGATATTGTACCCACAGGGTAAGTATATAATAGTTTGATTTGTCATGTCTTGTGGTAGGTTAAAAGAGCTCTATTATAGACCAGTCGAAATTGAACCTACAGGGTAGATTGTTATCATGTGACTTGTCGGATGACATTTGATAGGTTTAATGAGTCATGTGACTTGTCGGATGACATTTGATAGGTTTAATGAGTCATGTGATAGTTATGACAATTTGATATTGAACCTACAGCATCAATTATTTTCATGTCACTTATCAGATAGTTTGTGATAGGTATAGAGTACTATAACTTGGGGATATTTTTGTCTGAATGAATTTGAATTAGAAATACAAAATCAATTTGCATAATTTAATATATGGAGACAAAAAAATGTTAAAATCGTTCTCAGACAGCATTGAATTCATTAATTATACTTGTATGATCTATGAGCAAAATATTTAAATAGCAGATAAACTATTTTTGCCTTCATTTTCAATTAATATATACTAGGTTTATATGAGTTCTCCAAGCTGTTGTGAGCCAAGCTGTTTTTTTAATTCACAACACAATATTAATACATACAAGCTCTTATAGATTTCATCTGTTTATTTTTAGATCAGTACCACCATCTATGCCATCTATGTCAAGGTGTCAAGTATTAACTCCAACCATATCACCAAGGCCTTACTCAACTTACGAGATGGACCAGATACGACAACAAGCAAAGAAGTATGAAGATGTCACACAAATATTTATTTTTAGCTCGACTTTTCAAAGAAATCAAGTAGAGCTATTGTCGTCACTCCGGCGTCTGGGTCGGTTAAGTTTTAAGTTAAGTTTTTTGTCAGAGTCCATTTCTCAAAAACTATCAAAGGTATCCATTTGAAACTTGGAATACTTGTTCACTATCAAAAGAGGAACCAATTACAACAAGGCAGATGACCCTATGATTTGTATAATTCAGAGTTATCTGCCCTTGTTTCGACATAGTACATAGAAATTAAGGATATTTTTTTAGTATAATTAAAATTTCTCAATAACTATCAAAGCTATTAAATTGAAACTCAATACACTTGTAGAAAGTGTTGACCCCAATCTGTTGACAAGAGAAGACAACTCCATCCAGCATTTTATTTGAGTTATTCCCCCTTTTTGACTTAGAATTTCTTTAAAAAAAATTCAATTTCTCAATAATTATGATAGGCAGTGAAATGAAACTCGACATACCTGTTCATTATCAAATGGGGAACCCATTACAACAAGGCAGGTGACCCTGTGATTTGTATATCCAGAGTTATCTGCCCTTGTTTCGGCATAGTACATAGAAATTTGGGATATTGTTTTAGTATAATTAAAATTTCTCAATAACTATCAAAGCTATTAACTTGTAATTTATTACATGTATTCACTACTACTAATACTCTCCTACTTGTAGCACATGTCTGTAACAATCCAGGATATCCTCTCTTTTTTGAACAGCACATTTCTCTTCAATTTATGTTTCTTACAGATTGTATTGGAGAATGAAAGCATTGCATGATATCACTGCACACTTTTCAGTCTCTTTTATATTCTTCTTTGTTTATTTCATTCATTTCTTAAGACATATATTGCATGTACAGTACGAAACCACTTTTAGTAGAATCTTGGGTAAAAGCTTTCCATCTTATTTGTATGATTTTAATTGATTGATTTATCAACACTGTTGAAAAATCAAAAATCCTACTTGGACACAATCTCCAGTCATTTTTATTCTTATTTTTAGTGATCTTTTTGTTAAATAATTTTATTAAAAAAAATGGACCTATGGGTTAATATTAATTGTCTAATGATTTTTAAAATATAAAAATAGTGGGAAAATGGGGATTAACCTGATTAAAAAAAAAAAAAATAATAACTTAATCAATTACATATGTTTTAATTAAGAAATAAATCATGGAAACCAGAATGTGTTTTGAGTTTTAACATAGGTTGGTGGATAAAATTTACTAATATCTGCCAACCCATGACATGTTAAAACTCAAAACACATTCTGGCTTCCATGATTTATTTCGATTCTGAAATGTCTAACAGTACAAATACAGTAGTATATTTTGATTGAAAGACGGTAATTTATATTTATGTTTGCGGACAATGTCGTACACAATTATTCATCAACATGTACATTTACGACGGGAAAGTCAGTCACATATATATTTACAACAGGAAAGCCAGTTGTATTGATGGAGCATCCGTGACAATAATATTGTGTTTGCATGTTTTAATCGTACATCGCATATTAATAATTTTGGATATGTTGATTATTATCAGTGAATATAGATGTTTAAAACGTTAACAACCGTTTAAATAATTTTATTTTGAGATTTTATCACCTGGCTTAAATGTGTACTGTGCATGTGCTAATGATATTTTGTCATCGTGTTGATCGCTCATTTGTTTGCAAAGCGAAAGAATGACATCATGTTAGAAAATAACTAACAACCAGGTTTTAGGACAAAAGGATATATATTGGTAATAAATAAACACTTAAACAAGTTTGCTGTTGATTTTTAATTTTGAATGCCTTTTATGTTATTTAAACCAAAAAAAATGTTTCAATGGAAGGCATTATTTTTAAACATTTCTGACAAAAATTTGGAAGTACATTGTAAATGTTGGATTTGGTATATATTTTGGATAAAATCTTAGGATCATGGTAGGTTGATCATCGGCAGCTGTATTATTACACATTCATTCTCTCAATACAAAGTAGATTATAATATTATGTTCTCTGCCTTAGCTTTTATAATGGTTTCTTATTATTATCCCCTGACATCAAAATTCTGAAGGTTTTTTAATTTTTCAATATATTTTGAATAGAAATTAACTAGTGTATTTAAGTTATCAATACAAGGCAATTCTTTGAAATGTATATAAAGGATCAAAAATAAGAACACATTCCATTTAAAGTTGATATATACATTTGTCAAAGACTGATTGTTTTCACCAGTCATTCATTAGATTATTAAAAATGATTTCTCTTTAAAATCATTTTGTTACAATTTTGCCAGAAGGTGACATTTATCATTGCATGCTTTTTCTACTAACATAGTACATTTTGTACTTGATTTTCAGTGGTGTCATGTTCTGTGATACCACCGTTTCTCTCATAGAATTTCATGTCTTTCATTTTTCTTCTGTTTTTATTCTTTACTTTTCTTTCTTTCCCAGTGATACTAGTAAATGTACCGGTTTTGACCAAACTGTAGCAGAGAGACAGAAGACGAATAGGTGTAAATCTGACCAGAAAGCTTTTCAGGTTCATTTTGGAAATGATGGTGAAGACTTTCAGAAACGGAGAAATGACAGTAATGAGTGAGTTTGGAAAGATGACTTGAGGATCTGAAATACATAAATATACACTGGTTACTAAACTGCTGATTTACAAAAAAAATCTTCTGGTTTTAAGACGTTTGTGACTTCATGATTCTACCTCAAATATCTAAATAAACAATCTAATTTATATACAAGTACTATGCAAGAAATGAAGTTATTGTATTAAATATCACTGTCCTTGTTGAAGGGATAAAATTTGGATTACCCAACAAAACATGTTTAATAGTAAACATATTGTTTATTTTGAAACTCTTTTTATACTCCCGCTCGACGAGAGTCGGGGTATATAGGGATCCTCATGTCCGTTCGTCCGTTACACTTTTCATTTCCGGATAATAATTAAAGTACCGCTCAGCCAAATCTTTTCAAACTTTAACACAATGCTGTGGACCATTAAATAGAGGTTAAGTTCGATTACGGTGTATTTTACATTTACCGTTCCTGAGTTATGGCCCTTTTTCTCTTAGAAAATAGGGACTTTTTAGGTTTCCGGATGATATTTAAAGTATGGCTCAACCAAATCTTTTCAAACTTTAACACAATGCTGTGGGCCATTAAATACAGGTTAAGTTCGATTACGGTGTATTTCACATTTCACATTTACCGTTCCTGAGTTATGACCCTTTTTCTCGTAGAAAATAGGAATTTTTAGGTTTCCGGATGATATTTAAAGTATGGCTCAACCAAATCTTTTCAAACTTTAACACAATGCTGTGGACTATTAAATACAGGTTAAGTTTGATTACGGTGTATTTCACATTTACTGTTCCTGAGTTATGGCCCTTTTTCTCTTAGAAAATAGGGACTTTTTAGGTTTCCGGATGATATTTAAAGTATGGCTCAACCAAATCT
Source organism: Gigantidas platifrons (assembly GCA_002080005.1). Taxonomy (NCBI): domain Eukaryota; kingdom Metazoa; phylum Mollusca; class Bivalvia; order Mytilida; family Modiolidae; genus Gigantidas; species Gigantidas platifrons. The sequence goes on from MJUT01023511.1 coordinate 537,971, forward strand.
TTTCAAACTTTAACACAATGCTCTGGACCATTAAATACAGGTTAGGTTCGATTACGGTGTATTTCACATTTACCGTTCCTGAGTTATGGCCCTTTTTCTCTTAGAAAATAGGGACTTTTAGGTTTCCGGATGATATTTATACCCCCGCTCGACGAGAGTTGGGGGTATATAGGGATCCTCATGTCCGTCCGTCCATCCATCACACTTTTGGTTTCCGGATGATAATTAAAGTACCGCTCAACCAAATCTTTTCAACCTTTAAAACAATGCTGTGGACCATTAAATACAGGTTAAGTTCGATTACGGTGTATTTCACATATACCGTTCATGAGTTATGGCCCTTTTTCTCGTAGAAAATAGGGACTTTTTAGGTTTCTGGATGATAATTAAAGTACTGCTCAATCAAATCTTTTCAAACTTTAAAACAATGCTGTGGACCATTAAATACAGGCTAAGTTCAATTACGGTGTGTTTCACATTTACCATTCCTGAGTTATGGCCCTTTTTCTCTTAGAAAATAGGGACTTTTAGGTTTCCGGATAATATTTAAAGTATGGCTCTACCAAATCTTTTCAAACTTTACCACAATGTTGTGGGCCATTAAATACAGGTTAAGTTCGATTACAGTGTATTTCACATTTACCATTCCTGAGTTATTGCCCTTTTTCTCATAGAAAATAGGGACTTTCTAGGCTTCCGGATGGTATTTAAGGTACGACTCAACCAAATCTTTTTAAGCTTTAACACAATGTGATGTACCATAAAATACAGATTAAGTTCGATTATGGTGAAATTGACATTTACCGTTCATGAATTATGGCCCTTTTTCTCTTAGATGATAGGGACTTTAAAGGTTTCGAATGCGGGGGTATCTGTGATCACCAGATCAACTTTCTCTAGTTAAAGTATGGCTCAACCAAATCTCTTCAAACTTTAACACAATGCTGTGGACCATTAAATACAGATCAAGTTCGATTACGGTGTAGTTCACATTTACCGTTCCTGAGTTATGGCCCTTTTTCTCTTAGAAAATAGGGACTTTTTAGGTTTCCGGATGATATTTAAAGTATGGCTCAACCAAATCTTTTCAAACTTTAACACAATGCTGTATACCATAAAATACAGGTTAAGTTTGATTATAGTGTATTTCACATTTACCGTTCATAAGCTATGGCCCTTTTTCTCTTAGAAAATAGGGACTTTCTAGGTTTCCGGATGGTATTTAAGGTACGACTCAACCAAATCTTTTCAAACTTTAACACAATGCGATGTACCATAAAATACAGATTAAATTCGATTATGGTGAAATTGACATTTACCGTTCATGAATTATGGCCCTTTTTCTCTTAGAAGATAAGACTTTAAAGGTTTCTGGATGAAAATTTGGAATGCGGGGTGTCTGTGATCACCAGATCAACTTTCTCTAGTGTGTACTTGAACAATATAACAAATAAATTTCATAATTTTTCGCAACACTATTGATGGCAGAAATCTGATATTTTGTCACAAGCTTCATATATGTATGCCATATTGTGGGAAGTGCTTTTGGACCCGTCAGATTCCTACTTACTGCTTGCCGACTTAGTTGGTTTTTATACACATTGAACATATATGCACATTTTTCGTCACATTTTTCTCAGCAACTATTGATGGCAGAAATATGATATTTGGTCACAAGCTTCATATAAGTACCCCATTTCGTGGGAAGCGTTTTTGGACCCATCAGATTTCTACTTCCTGTTTGCCGACTTTGTTGATTTTTATACACATTGAACATATATGCACAATTTTCTCAGCAATTATTGATGGCAGAATCTGATATTTCGTCACAAGCTTCATATAGGTACCCCATAACGTAGGAAGCGTTTTTTGACCCGTCAGATTCCTACTTCCTATTTGCCGACTTACTTGGCTTTTATACACATTTAACATATATGCACATTTTTCGTTACATTTTTTTAAGCAACTATTGATGGCAGAAATCTGATGTTTGGTCACAAGCTTCATATAGGTATGCCATATTATGGGAAGCGTTTTTGAACCCGTCAGATTCCTACTTCCTCTTTGCCGACTTAGTTGGTTTTCATGCACATTGAACATATATGTGGGGGTATCATAAGTGAGCAGTTCATCTTGTTATTTCTGTCTAAATTATACCCCACTCATAGAGAGGGGGCTACATTGCAATCACCTTGTCCGTCCGTCCGTTCACACTTTCGTAACAGATATCTCAGCTTCTACTGGAAGAAATGATTTTATATTTGATAAATGGCTTTGGCATGGTGACATGTACCGTGTCTCCCCTTTCCAGGTTTATCGCACATATACTTCCTGTTTACAGTGAGACTTAGAATTTTTCATGTTTGCCGTAATGAAAACTTTCGTAACGGTTATCTCAGTTTCTACTGGAAGAAATGATTTTATATTTGATATATGGCTTTGGCATGGTGACTTGTACCGTGTCTTCCCTTTCCAGGTTTACCACACATCTACTTCCTGTTTACTGTGCGACTTACAAATGAACGAGTGGGGGTATTCTTAGCACGACGTAGCGTGCAACATCTTGTTATTTTTGTTGTGAATCCACCATTATATTGAAATGACAACCCATCTTTTTGTAGTTATGCAAATGCAGATTACTATGCAACAAACAGATCATGTGGTGGACAACACACCACAACATACCCTCATCACAAACGTTATGCAAAGCTGTCACATCAAAGGTAAGAAATCTAGCTTACTCGCCTCTAATGCGGTAGGTCATGGGTCCGAGCCCAGATCGGGTAAAACCAAAGACTATAAAATTGGTATTTGTTGCTTCTCCGCTAAGCACGCAGCAATTAAGGAGAAAGAGCAAAGACTGGTTGGCTCGGAATCAGGACAATGTGTCTGAGTGTGGCGACATGTCTATCCGCAGACTGTTATTTCAGTGAGCTAGCACTATAAAAATCCAGCTAAGCATGTTGGTCTAGTACAAAGCAGACCCCATCATCATTTCAAGAAAAAAACTTGTTCTCGCCATAATATAGCTGAAAAATTGCTGAGTTGGCATTAAACAACAATCGCTCACTCACTGAAAAGCCATTTCAAAGGTCAGATGTTTATAGAATGACAAAACTGTCACATCTAAGGTAAGAAATCACTAAAGGTCATTTAAAAGATCAGATGTTTACAATATGACAAAACTGTCACATCTAAGGTAAGAAATCACTTGACAGGCATAAGATTCAAAACAATACAATAGTTTTGAATATCATATTCAAATCACATAGTGTAGAAGTCAAATATTTTTGTGAAAGGCAGCTATTGTCAAGTTTAGCATCAATGTCATATTTTAACAAATAATGTGAGACAAATTTTGTTTCAGTTTGTATTTTCTAACCTTAATCTAATTGAACATGACATTTTTATTTCAGTAATAGCATTTTCAAAGAGAACGAGAAGACAAATGTATATCCTCTATACAAGTAAGTAATGTATCTATGATGACACTTTCTTGACTGCTAATATTAAAAACATTCAATTACTGATGTGGCTCCTTGCTGTTGAACACAATGTTTTATTGGGTTCTGACAATGGTATTTTTGAAGAAAAAAACATTTATTTAAAAAGTCTTTTTTTTCATTCATATCCTTCACTGATAAGAAATTTTGGAACGAAATATTATTTACATATCTTTTTGTAAGTTGTAAGAGACATACTTTGTCCTTGCTTATTTTATGAAACTCTTGAAATAATTTACTTGTATTATACACTTTTATCATACTGTATTTTGAAAAGAAAGTTTCAACAGCAATGGTCAACACTTCCACATTATATAAAAAAAACAAACAACCACCTCTATTTCAAATCTCTGGACATAGATAAGACCACAACATATGGATATGGAAATCAAGATCCTGGTCTAGGACAGACACAAAAATGTGAAATGTGGTGGGTAATGATTTTAAGATTTGATAACAATTTCACTGGGGGTAAAGCTGATGACTGTAACTACAATTATGGTCGTCCCAAGATGGCGGACGTGGAATCAGGTAAAAATCTTTTTAGTCGATTAAATTGTTTCTGTAATATATTTTAAATGGCAAATGCATTGGTACGATAGTAATCTATGAACTTATCACAAGGAAATCGCAAATTACAACAGAAAAACGTATATGAGAGAGAAAATCCGATTTAAAAAAATCGCTAAGATGACCGTAACTGAAAACTGAGATGACCGTAATTCAGAATACATTATAGAAACAATTTAATCGACAAAAAAGATTCTTACCTAATTCCATGTCCGCCATCTTGGGATGACCGTAATTTGCAGTTATAAGATATATTTTGTTACAGGGAAGAAGTACATGTACGAGGTGCTGATGGAAACATCTACAAAGGAAGAAGGGATCGTCTGGTGGCAAAACTGCCACCAGTGACCCAGGCCACTCAGGTAAGAAACTGATTGAAAATATGCTAATGGGAAGTCCTGAGGAAAAACTGCCATCAATGACCCATGTGACTCAGGTAAGAAACTGATTGAAAATATGTTAAATGGGAAGTCCTTAGGCAAAACTGCCATCAATGACCCAGGTAAGAATTTCTTTGAACATACATTTGTTAAAAACCTGAACCAGTCACTGACCTAGATGAAAACCGATTTTAAGAGGTGTTCTTGCGAAGTTTGGAGAGGTAACCAAGTGAGCCTGGTAGGAATTTGAAATCATGGTCAAAACAGGGTGAGAAACTTGCCCTAGAATTGTATGTTTTGTAGCAAATCTATTGCAGACTTTAACAGATTACTTACATAGCCTTTTTTACTTTCTAGGATCCAAGTTCTATGCAGAGAATCGATAAAAGTACACAGCAGCCAATGAGACCTAAAGTAATGCCGATAGCAAGACCTAGTTCAGCTCAAATGCTCCATTCTCCAAGTCCACCACCCAAATATGGTTCACACCCACAATCTCCACACCAAACAGTTTCACTACAGGCTATGGATGGATCAGCATACACAACTCCATGCCCGTCTCCTATGTCTCAGGGGATTATTTCTGGGGAACAGGCCCATCAGAAAGATAGAGAAATTAACCCCGAAAGCTGAGTTGTCAGATTATAAAAAAAGAAACATTAACAAAGTTATTAATTGCAGATTAAAAAAAGAAAAAAATTAACACTGAATTGTTATTAGATCATAGATGCCTTATAATACAAATATTATTTTCTTGTGGTGCATATCTCCACCTTGTATTCTATCCTGAACATTTAAATATGACATCTCCTTACAATCAGGAATGGCTGTCAAATAGAATTGACTTATTTTTAAACTAAAGTTAATAATATAGAGAGAAATATACTTATACAAGTATCGTTAGTATTTGTTATGTTTGAGTAATAATTACGTCCAATATTGTTGGGATAAAATGCAAAGTAATTATTTGTTAGAACCCTCACTTATCATGTACAATGTGTATACACTGTTAGCAATATGTACCATATATTTATCTTATTGTCTTGTATTTGTGCTACTTAGAATTATTCCTTAGGGAGGTATTTACAATTGGTGCATAGATTTTTTTTTATTTGAGAAGCTTAAACATAATTGATCTGATGTTACTTGTTCATGGTTTAAGAACTTATTTTAAATTTTTTTAAATTATAAACAGAAAAATTATAAAAAAAAAATTAAAAAAAAAACTATGACCAAAAAAACGATAAACAAATAATGACGAAAAAATGATAAAGAATTTGATTATTGAATGACAATGTCGTGTAATGAGATAAAAGGTTAACTAGTTATGAATATTCAATGCATCTAAGCAGTATTATCAATATTTGTAGATTTGTATTATAAATTTTATTGAAAGGCTATATTAAACAGCTATCAAATCAGTTTTCCATCCATTCAATGTTATTTATGATAGTTTTTGTTAAGTGCTATTTATTGACCATTCCATCCAAATGTTTTGTTAATTTATTCAGTATTTAAATTATAGCGCAATATATATAATTGTTTTTGTTAATTTATTCAGTATTTAAATTAGCGCAATATATATAATTGTTTTTGTTAATTTATTCAGTATTTAAATTAGTGCAATATATATAATTCTACTTGACTGTGATATTGTTTTAGTAGCTTCTGTTGTAGTTGTTTGAATCATATTAACTTTTAACTTTTTCTGTTTGTCTGTCCTATCAAGGGAGGTAATAATTTTATTGATTTGTAAGTTATATTTAAAGGTCAGAAGTAGATTACAAAACATACATTGTAAGACTTCTGTTTAGATGCATGAAGAACTTTGCATTGATACCAATTTGTTTTGAAATGATTAAAAGTTGGAATTAGAAGTAATTATTGTTATTACCTCCCTTTAATTAACCTTTGCTCAAATGTAATACAGTGCTGAAGAGAATTATTTATTTACATCCCATACTTTTATTAATTTTATTTTTGTTTTCAGTAGTTCTTGACAACTGTGCCAACACATTATATTTTACCCATTTCCGAAAACATATAGAATGTGAATTTTTAAAGCTAATTTTAGGTGAAATGATGAGAATATGTTTAATCCTTTTTATAGTTGGTTTTTTTTTACACTGTAAAAGTGTGAATTTATTATTAAAGCAAACTTTGTTTTAAAAAAAACCAATATCCTTGTTATTTTATATTTGAAATGTGATAATCTACAAAACACAATACAGAAAACTACAAATTGAGCAACACGAACCCCACCAAAAACCCTGGATGAAGGTAGGTGCTGTGGATGAATAAGTAGTTTCTGCTCCGCTAGGGGCACCATTCATGAGTGATTGTTGTTTAATGCCAAATGAGTAATTATTCAGCTATATCTTGGTGAGAAGTTACATTCTATGAGATGATGATGATGTCTGCTTTGTACTAGGCCAACATGCCTAGTGAGATCTTGATAGTACCAGCTCACTGAAGCAACAGTCCTCGAATAGACATGTCGCTTCACTTGGACACATAAACCTGATTCTGAGAAAACCAGTCTTTCCTCTTGCTCCTGAATACTACTGCATGCTTAGCAGTAAAGCAGTAAATACCAATTTTATAGTCTTTGGTTTGACCTGACAGGGGCTCAAACCCACGATCTACCGCACATGAGGTGATCATGCTAGCCATTACACCACTAATGTGGTTGCTATATGATATGGCAGGAAGTCAAACACTCTTTTATCTCAAAAATAACAAGTAGAACATCAAAGGCATAGTCACACAAATATTTTTAGTGATTTCTGAGAGAAATGGTGAAATATGAAAAATCTGATGGATGCACATGACGACAAGTCTAGTTTGAAGTGTTACTTTTTTTTATATTGAACAATACAATAAATACAACTGGTTTAACCCAGCCACATATTTGTACCTGTCCCAAACCACGACCTGGTTTCCTACTCCATATGTTGTCTTTTTGTACTGTTCAATTGTTTGAGGTGGTTGTTCGCTTTGTTGATATTGGTGGAATTGTTGACCATCTTTGTTTAAATTTCTTTTGATATCCGTAAATTGAGGAAGGACAGACAACACAATGGCCAAAAGAAAAAAAGACAAAAGGACAGTCAACGATCTACAAAACATCATTTTTTTTGTAAAGATATAGCAACAAGAAGCCAATTAAAAAACTCAGGTGTTCTGGAAGGGTAAGCAATTCCTGCTACACTAGTGGCACCCATCACTGTACTCTAGTTACAAACCTGGTGATAAGTCATGAATGAGAAAAAGATAAGAAAGTGCTTATGACAGGTGGAACATATCCATGGTAATTTGTAACACAGATATTCCGCAAAGGTTAACCAAGTCATGGTCGTGACTAAAACTATTGAAGTGATGACTTCAACTTAACCAATAAGCCCTTGTTTAAATCGTTTCCTTGTTAGCAGCAAACCTCTCATGGAAATCCTGATAGGTACCACAAGCTCTGGAATATCGGATCAATTGAGAGATATATACTCCATATGCAGGTGCTGCTAGAATGTTGCTACATATAAATGGAACATTCACAATGGGAAAATTGAAATAATCTCTTTTGTTGTAATGTTTCGTTCTTAACCAGCCACCACTGTCAACTTCGATGTGTATGTCAAGTATGAATCAGACCTAGCTGTATCTGTGGTATCCTTCATTGCAAGCTCAATGCGATAGATGCGATCAATAAAGTCATCAAACTTAGAATTGTTTAGTGAAAGGACATCATCTATTTAGCGGAACGTGAAATTGAAGGATCGGTCTAGCTTCTTTTCATATTTCTTGAGAAACCCTTGTATATACTATAGTCTGCCTCATACAAATAAAGGAATAAGTCAGCAAGAAAAGGAGCACAGTTTGTACTCATATGTATGCCAACTGTCTTGATATACATGTCCACCAAACATAACAAATATGTTGTCAATCAAAACCTCGAGCATTCTGATATCAGTTTCAGAGAAATTTTTGGAAGAATCAGAGTGGGGTTTATTCTTATACAAAATTAGTTTCGTTTCCTTCCTAAGACAAGGCAGTTGTATCTATGTTGGCCATTCTTTTTCATGACACACATTTGGACTAATTATTTTAATCTATCTTTTAGGGATGGACCATTCAACTTCCAGGGGGGGTTATGGTTTTTCTTCTAAAAAAATATTCTGATTCCCAATGTTGCTGAAAAAAATATTCTGATTTTGGTGGAGGAAAAAAAAAATCTGATTCCGACTTTTTGTCATATAACCTAATGTTAAATTCTGGAATTTTTTTTTCGAACTTCACGTGACAAACAAAAAATTCGAACTCTTGTGTTGTCTGAAAAAAAATTCTGAATGGAAAAAAAAAACATAACCCCCCTGCAAGTTAAATGGGGGAATAGCTGTGTAGAGGGTAGAGAAGTCAAAAGTTTTAATGCTATTGCAGGAGATGGAACTTGAACAGATATTTAGAGTTCTTCAGTATCCACATCTGATTCATGCCAACCCTGCAGTACTTTTTCTGGCAGTATTGACTATTTGTGAACTGCCACAATACCTTATCTATTGCAGTACTTTGTCAGTATACAGTATTTCTAAACTGCCACAATACTTTATTTATTGCAGTACTTTGTCAGTATAAAGTATTTCTGTACTGCCACAATACTTGATTTATCGCAGTACTTTGTCAGTATAAAGTATTTATATGCTGCCACAATGCTTTATTTATTGCAGTACTTTGTCAGTATAAAGTATTTCTGTACTGCCAAAATGCCTTGTTTATTGCACTACTTTGTCAGTATAAAATATTTCTGTGCTGCCACAATGCTTTGTCTATTGCAATACTTTGTCAGTATAAAGTAGTTCTGTACTGTCACAATACCTTATCTATTGCAGTACTTTGTCAGTATAAAATATTTCTGTACTTCCGCAATACTTGATTTATTGCAATATTTTTCCAGTATAAAGTATTTCTGTACTGCCATTATACTTTATTTATTGCAGTATTGTATCAGTATAAAGTAAGTATGTACTGCCACAATGCTTCATTTATTGCAGTACTTTGTCAGTATAAAGTATTTCTGTACTGTCACAATGCTTGAATTATTGCAGTACTTTGTCAGTATAAAGTATTTCTGTACTACCACAATGCTTTGTTTATTGCAGTACTTTGTCAGTATAAAGTAGTTCTGTACTGCCATAATACCTAATCTATTGCAGAACTTTGTCAGTATAAAGTATTTCTAAGCTGCCACAATGCTTTGTTTATTGCAGTACTTTGTCAGTATATAGTATTTCTGTAATACTACAAAGCTTTGTTTATTGCAGAACTTTGTCAGTATAAGGTATTTCTAAGCTGCCACAATACTTGAATTATTGCAGTACTTTGTCAGTATAAGGTATTTCTGTGCTGCCACAATACCTATCTATTGCAGTACTTTGTCAGTATAAAGTATTTTTAAACTGCCACAATACTTGATTTATCGCAGTACTTTGTCAGTATAAAGTAGTTCTGTACTGCCACAATGCTTGATTTACTGCAGTATTTTGTCAGTATAAAGTATTTCTAAACTGCCACAATACTTGATTTATCGCAGTACTTTGTCAGTATAAAGTATTTCTGAACTGCCACAATGCTTTGTTTATTGCACTACTTTGTCAGTATAAAGTAGTTCTGTACTACTACAATGCTTTGTTTATTGCACTACTTTGTCAGTATAAAGTAGTTCTGTACTACTACAATACTTGATTCATTGCAGTACTTTGTCAGTATAAAGTATTTCTGTACAGCCACAATACTTGATTTATTGCAGTACTTTGTCAGTATAAAGTATTTCTGTACTGCCACAATACTTGATTCATTGCAGTACTTTGTCAGTAAAAAGCATTTCTGTACTGCCCCAATACTTTATTTATTGCAGTACTTTATTAGTACAAAGTAGTTCTGTATTGTCACAATGCTTGATTTCTTGCAGTACTTTGTCAGTATAAAGTATTTCTGTACTGCCACCATTCTTGATTTCTTGCAGTACTTTGTCAGTATAACGTATTTCTGAACTGCCACGATACTTTATTTATTACAGCACTTTTTTTAGTATAATGTATTTCTGAACTGCCACGATACTTTATTTATTGCAGCACTTTTCAGTATAACGTATTTCTGAACTGCCACGATACTTTATTTATTACAGCACTTTTTTTAGTATAAAGTATTTCTGTACTGCCACAATACTTTATTTATTTCAGTACTTTATCAGTATTTACTATTTCTGTAGACTGCCAGAATGCTTTGTTTATTTCAGTAGTGTTTATTTTTTGTAAGACAAGTGTCAATATCCAGCATTATTTTCCCGGTTGAAATCATATTCATGATCACATGTATATTCGGTTGTTAAAGGTATTTGTGAAGCAGGTCGTGTTTCTTCCGGTTGAAGTTGACTGAGTTTTTCTGTATTTCTGTGCCGATTATCGTGAAAATATTTTTAATTTGGTATGTTTTTTTTAAATACTTCTGCCACATATAAACATTGTTTATATTGATGCATTAATTATATTAACAATTTCACGTTATTTCTTTTACAAGAGGTGACAAAACATTGTCAATGTGTATCTATAAATAGATATAAAATACTTACACGGGGTGCTACCGTATAGTCGTTTTCTACGTACATTTCATACAATTATTTGTTATTACTAGACATATGAAATGATAAGGTAAAACTTAGCATGTTTTCGAATTGATATTTCATGTTTGATATTTTGTGGTTAATTATTGTATATGTTGCTCGCGTGATGAGTAAGTAGACGAGTTACTGAGTTTGATTGCCAGCAAGTTACAACAACACTTTTTAGGCGTCTTATACAACGTTGTACTGTATTGTTTTGATGTTTGTTATAATAATTGATTGATGTTTAACGCCGCAGTTACTGAGGATATTTGTACTTGGGTATTATTTTATGCATACAAAGGCATATTGGTAAATATGTAGTTTACGTTATTGAGTTGGTTTTATTGTAAATTTTTATCTGTAAATTCTTTGTACTTATGTTTGTTTTGTTATTTTGCAGCAAGTCGTATCAGTATACTTCACTGAGATACACATTTGCAATTTATCACCGGGTTTGTAACAAAATTAACACGACGGGTGCCACTAGTGGAGCAGGAACTGCTTAAGCCTTCCGGAGTACCTGAGTTCATCCCGTTTTGAGTGAGGTTCGTGTTACTCGATCTTTAGTTTTATGTGTATTCTTTGTAGATAGATCGTTGTTTGTCCTTTAATTGTCCTTTACGTTTGGCCATTGTGTTGTATGTCCTTCTTCGATTTACGGATTCTGATTACCCCTTTGGTATCTTCAAACTCTTCTTTTTGTTATTTCTAACACGGATGCCTGACTGAAAATAAAGTTGATCATAATGAATACAAAGAACCGTCAAGTACGACCTTAGACGATTTTGTCTATCCTGTTTAGTCCCTTTGGTTTTATTGCCCCCAAAACTTTAAATTATTTGTTTTTCCAATCTTTCGATTTTGAGCCTACCTGATGAAGGTTATTCCAGAAACGCGTCGTGCGCACTAAATTATATATCTACGTTTTCGTTAATGCAATCTTATGAAGAATATCGAATGATTTAGATTTTGAGTCTGGATTGGAGTATCATAATCACATTCTCCTGTTGTCAAGATCAATAACACATGTTATCACATATGTAAACTCAATAATACATTTATAGTTTTAGATAGTTGCTAATAAAATGTCGGACGTATACACGAGTACAGGATCTCTTACCTTCAAAGACAGACAGTTCTATTTGGATGGGAAACCTTTCACGGTCCTAAGTGGTGCCATGCACTACTTCAGGGTGGTGCCGGAATACTGGAAGGACCGACTGATGAAGATGAAAGCATGTGGACTCAACACAGTTGAAACGTATGTGCATTTCTTGTATTCATACTTTTAAATTTCAACTTATTTATAAATTTAGCAGTGCATTATATACATGATATGCATTAAAATATGGTATTCATTTAAATAGAAAAACGAAGGTATGTTAAGATTTTGTATATGTAAATGGGCTTAAATTGGGACTGATTTTTAACGTTAACATTAGTAACTGTTCGTAAGTATGTTATATTTACACATACGTTATAAAACATCAATACTTAAAGATACTATACATGTACGTAGCTACCACTCAATGGACTTGTAATCTTGACCAAATGATCTTGACCCCGTTTATTTATCGTCATAGTTTTACAGTCTATCGGTCATCTGTCATTTGATGAAAAAGTCATTCTAAAAACTTACATCGTAAAGTATATAAAACCTTATCTAGATTATTCATGTTATCAGAGTCTGATTTAGGACAAATGAGGCCTTGTGCTAGTTAAGTTATGAGACCCCTTTCTTGGGCCCTGAATGTGGCACACTCCCATAGACTATCAACTTTATCATTATGTCTGGAATCGCTCCGAAACAGAACGCCTTCAAATTTAAAATTGCACCACATAAGCAAAAAATCCATCGTTAACATTTTGTTTTTGTTTTTGGCAGGAAGATGGGCCAACGGGACTCGGTTCTTTAGCACACTAGTAAATCCGGCACTGCATGTTGCTCTAATTTCTTTGCTAACCATAATTTAATTATACTTTAGCGCTCTTTGCTGCTTCGTGTTTTCACTAGTCAGTGAGTGATTGTTTAATACAAAGGGATCAAATCTTTGCAATTGGCGTACATTATACTGCATCGTCGATGACCAACGGCTGGCCACTCTCCGCTACCCCAATACTCTCCACTCATTAATTACCGGTTTTACTTGAATCGGGATAATGTGTCCGAGTGCAGGAGCTATATGTCATCATGTGATGTGGACTGATGTTTCAGTGAGGGAGCACTTTACAAATCCAACTAAACGTGTTGATAGGGTAAAAACCAGACAGACGTCATTATAATTTCATCAAACTTGATTTGCTCTCGCCATGATACGGCATAGGAAACATTCGATCAAAAAAGATCGCATGACCAACTGAAGAGGAGGAACTTTTCTTTGTAGCAAGCCCTGTGGTTAATGCTTGACTCTTTACTGCTTCAGATATGTGTGTTGGAATTTACACGAACAGTATCCAAACGAATTTGATTTTTCTGGCCGACTGGATGTCAGGTAAGTATATTTCATCAGGTAAAAGCTTTCAGGATGTACTTTAAAACGTGATTTTTTTTTCAAAGCACCACCCATACCTTTTTTGAGAAAAATATAGGAAATATACCAGACACATAATATATTATGTGGATAAATTCCTAAAATACGTTGCAAAAATTGAAGAAAAAAAGAAAGTATCTTACATTATAATAAATAAAAATGACAATTTTTAGAGACAAAATATGTAAATATCATAATGAGTATTTCATTTAAAATAGAACATGTTACACATTCAAGATGTTTTATTTATACAGTGACAGCAGCCAGCACCTTTCCCACATTCAGTTTTAGCTATGTTGCTTCCATTTTATTTAATATTAACATGATGATTACCATTTTATTAGAAAGTTTATAAAAACGGCAGAAGAATTAGGCCTGTATGTGATCTTTAGACCAGGACCATATATCTGTGCAGAATGGGATTTTGGTGGCATGCCCTCGTAAGTATTTTACGTAAATGTTATTTATATTGCTTTGTCATAGTCTTTCCGATAGGGGCGTATGATGGTTGTGCTGAACGAATCAAATAAATAACTAGCTTTTTGGACGAGGCGTAAGCGAGTGCCTCCTGTTTAGGGAATATCCTAAAAGACATTTTCAACAGTATGGTATGAGTCGGTATGGGAGGCCCGTGTGTGTGTG
>MJUT01023511.1:552259-619133 GCA_002080005.1 Gigantidas platifrons
GGGGGGGGGGGGGGGGTAATACTTTTCGATCCCTACCAATCATCTCTGCTTTTCCTTGTGATGATCAAAACATCTGCGCATATGCCAATTGTTGCAACCTTTTATGTTCATTACTCATTTTCTCCGAATATGTAAGAATATGACTACACATGTCTTCATGCTTAACCTATATGGATACCTATNTAAATTATTATAATATTAAGCTCAATATATTCTTGTCTATTCATATTTAGAAAAAAAAAAATTCTGCTCCGCGAAATTGACTAATGGTCTCAAAATCCTGGCTGAATCCCTGCACATGTCTTCATGCTTAACCTATATGGATACCTATGAAGTTTCAGAACGCTGGCTGGTCGCCAATATATTCTGCTCTTCTTCTTCATGAACTATGCTTTTGTCTCTTAAGATCAAGGCAAAGGAATTATTATGTTCTTACACACCTTTGAATTGTTAATATGTAATTCTAATTATTTCTTAATGAAGATTTATTTTTTGATAACAATGTACAATTTATTTTGGTTTATGCGTTCTTTTGTCCATTATCATGGTACATATTAGGTTTCTGGTGGATTGTCGATGTGGTCGTATCGTAGTAAGTTGGATTTATATCCCGTAAGTGGCGAGGGCTAGTGATACAACTTTTAATGTCTTATAAAATACATGACTTGTGACTTTTGCAGTGTTGTCGGTTTTCTTCTTGTACTATATTGTTGCCTCCACGAATAAAGCAGACTGCCGCGATAAAACATTATCATTGATAGTGCTGATAATCACACCCATAATTATAAATCAACTGTTATTCAGATGGCTTTTACGTGACCCAGAAATGAAAGTAAGAAGTAATTATGGACCATATCAGGAAGCAGTCGACCGATTTTTCAGTCAGTTAATCATACAAGTAGCAGACTTACAGGTATATGAATTTGTATTTTATTTCCAGATTACTATCGTATTTATTCTATCAACATCCCATCATTAAAACATAAAAGTTTACTTTTTTCTAAAGGATGTAGCGACCTCTGGAATGATTTTTGACTTTTGATGTTTTAACGCCATTTTCAACAATATTTCAGCTAATTCATGGCGACCAGTTTTAGTGGTGGAGGAAGCCGGAGTACCCGGAGAGAACCACCGACCATGGGCAAGCAACTGGTAAACTTTATCACTTGCGGCTGCGAGCCGAGTGCGCCCTTTTTTGTAATTTACAAAGCCGGGCGCGAACCCACGCCGTATTGGTGATAGGCTTGTACGAGTTGTTAGATCCAGCGACCTAACTCATTGAGCCACCTGGGCCCCTCTCTGGAATGAAACATTTCCAATAGATGCATAGGATTAAATTCAATTTATTTATTTGGGATTTTCTATGTATTTCAGAATATATTGAAATTGCCAACAAAGTCATCTGGAGGACCAATAATTGCATTTCAAGTGGAGAATGAGTTTGGTTCTTATAGCAATGAAGCAGAACATTTGAAGTTCATCAAAGAGGTACGCATACAACCCGAAATTATGTTGTGTGATGAATGGGTGTTCACAGTTTCAAAGAATATTTTCAAACAATCAAGTACATTTTGAACGATTGAAAAGTATAAGAAACGTTTAATGACCAAAAGGGTAATCAGACGGCGTAAATCGAAGAAGGACAGAAAAAAAACGAACAAAAGGACAAACAACGATCTACAAAACATAACACAGAAAGCGAAAACGATTGATCAACACGAACCTCACTTAAACTGGGGATGAACTCCACTTAACCTCAAGGAACCCTGTGTTCAGAATCGTAATTGTGATCCAGTAAATGCAGAAGCCGTGTTTATTGATAATTTTCTTTCTACCACGGACATTTTTTCAGTAATTAAGCGAATCTTTCAATGTGTAAACAGACCATTTTAATTTCTGTATATATATATGTATTGCCATTGGAAATTGTGTTTACTGCTCTTTCATCTCTTGTGTTATCTATCTTGAAGATACATAAAGGGGTAATAAGAAGCCGTAAATGGAAGGACAGACAATACAATGACTAAAAGAAAAAATGCAAAATGACAAACAATGATATACAAAACATAATACAGAAAACTAATGATAGAGCAATACGAACCCCACTAAAACCCGAGGGTGAACTCAGGTACTCCGGGATGGATAGTAATTCCTGCTACACTTCTGACACCCGCCATTGTAAGTAAGCTCATTCATTTTTGACATTGCATTAATGTATTTTTCCAGACCCTTATAAAGTATGGTGCCAAAGAGTTGTTTCTAACATCTGAAAATCCCGGAGGGATATCACATTGTCAGTTTTACACTGGTGAGTCACTGTACAATTCAAATAAAACATAAATGGGTTTTTAATAAAATTCTCTAAAATTTTGATGTGTAGATTTATGCAATAATTTATCATAGGGTATTTTTATGATGAACAATAGCATATCCTTCAGTGTTTTTCTTTTTTAATTTATGTATATTTATCTATAAATTCAGTAAGAAAATGAACAGAGTGATAAATTTTCTTACTGTAGTGTTTTAATGTTTCCCACAAGCTAATATAGCCAAGTTAGATGAATTATACATGTAGTACATTTATTAACCTACAATAACCCAGAAACTATTGACATGATTTCCATAAACATTTAAAATTTTAAAATTTCAAAAATTTCATAAATTTCATAAATTTCATAAATTTCAAACTGCTGGTGGACTATTACTAATAGTATTCGTCCCTGTGGGTAGCACCCCCCCCCCCTCCCCCCCACAGTAGTCAGTTCTGAACACTGACATGGTTAATAAGATATATTTACAGATCGATTTTGGTTATTCTGTTAGGGCCTTTGGCTTTTTTGTCTCAAAGATTTTAAATTACAGGAATCAAATTATATATAGTTAAAAATTTATACACAACGAAGTTAAAAATTCGACTCAACCGGAAATTCGAGTCAACCGTGTTCGAGACAATGAGAGTAAACTGTAGTTGGATTTCCATTCTATTGACTTTTAGCATACATGATGAAGGTTATTCCAGAAACTCGCCGTGTGCACTAAATTAGATATCCACGTTTGTATTATATTTTTTTCTGTTACAGAAGCGTTACCAACTGCCAATTTCCCAAATATGGAGTGTGGAGAAACATGCTTTGATCTTATCAAGAAGTGGAGTCCAAGTTTTCCCTTGATGGTAACAGAGTTCTGGACAGGATGGTTTGACCATTGGACATCAACACATAAAGGCTTACCATTAGATGGTATGAGACTAGAATTTATAACAGAATCAATTCACACTGTAAATATATGTATGACCCTTCTGTCACTAATACACCCTATATGAAAAATGGAAGCTTCATGCCAAATTATTAAGATCTCCAACTCAGCTCCATTTATGTTACTAATTAGGTCCACATGCAGCAAGCACGCTATTCGCCTTAAATAGCAACTAAACAACAATTTGGGAAATTTGGACCACATATTGTGGCCTATTTTGTATTAGAGGACATGGTTTATGTGGTGTGCATATAGTCATAATTTATTATCATGTTCTCATATTCTTTCAGACTTCGCTGATACTTTAACAGGAATTTTAGAGGCTGGATCATCTGTTAATATGTACATGTTTCATGGAGGTACCAATTTTGGCTTTATGTCAGGTGCCAACCGATTTTCCGGATCAACTTACAAGCCTGATGTCACAAGCTATGGTATGAAATTAAAACAGTAACAATGTATACACGTTGAAAGGAAGTATTAATGTATTAGACAGAATATTCATACAATGTTGCTATGGATATGACAAACATACCAGACAAAATAACAATGAAAGCATAACTATAAATATGACACTGGTATGATGCATTATACAGACAAACTTGAGTATCAGTACAGTGATGTCTCCTTATTTCCAATGTGTAGAATATTGATATTGTTATTAATAAAACTAAGGTTCTCCTCCCTCAGGCACAGGCACTTGGGTCCACGATATTTTGTTTTTCCTCAATTTTATCAATAAAATGTGCATCTACAACGTATATGAACCAGTTTGACATGCTTCGTTGTGAAATAAACGCCTTTATGAACTATGCCACATTTTCCTAATATCTACTCTATATTGATAAAATTGAGAAAAAAAATATCCTGGACCCAAGTGCCTGTGGCATAGGTGACCTTAGCCGATTTTGGCTATCCTGTTGAGGCCCTTTGGTTTTATTGCTTCCAAAACTATTCCAAAAACATGCCCTGCGCACTAAATTAGATATCTACGTTTTTATTACTAGTTAATGCACTGTAGTAATGATTCCATGTATGTAATTTATCAATTACAAAATGTAATTTGCTGCACATAAATTACTCTATATGATATGACATGTTTTACATAGCTGGTTTCAATAATATTTTTTTATATGAAGGTTTATGATATTTACACGACTGCATCATTTCACGAAAATGGCTCATTAAACTAGTTTAACCTATGCCTGCCATGATTTACTGAAGTCTCTGTATCAAGCCAGGAAGTGAGTGGTCATGAATACATGGGTATTGATTTTGCACTGTTTCTGAGATTTTTAGATTGGATTTTGTAACCATTCCGACAGTATTGGTATTTTTTGTTTTTCAATATTTAACAGATTACGATGCACCGTTAAGTGAAGCAGGAGATATCACCAGTAAATATCTTAAAGCCAGAGAAATTATTCTAGAAAAAGTTTTGAAACCACAAGGTAAAATAATCATTAAATATTTGGGTTTTTAAATCAATGGCCACTGATCCAGATTTATAATAATTTGTATAAAAATAGTGTGTATTAAAATATCAAAATAATTTAGTTTATGGGTAGACATGTTTTATAATAGAATTCGACATGAATATTTAAGGAAAATAATTTAAAAATAAATTCACACAAGTATAATATTGCTAAATTCAGTGAGAAAAAATTGAAGAAGTCAAAGGGATAATCATGACTGTAACTTGAAGGAGGACAGACAACACAATGGTCAAAAGAAAAAGGACAAAAAGACAAACAATAATTCACAAAACATTACACAGAACATTAAAGATTGAGCAACACGAACCCCACAAAAAAACAACAACAACTGGAGACCTATGCTTAGTACAGTGGCTGTGTCGAGGTCGAAGGGTTTAGAGTCCAATTAGCCGAGTATTTGAGTTATTAAGCAAATGTAGAAAACATTTACTAAGAATGGACTTACTATCTTATTACTTCGAGTTATCACGGCCGGTGCCCCTAGTGGAACATGAACTGCCTACCCTTCCGAGTCACCTGAGTTCACCCGTTATTTTATAGCGTTATTCTTTTCTTTTCAGGAATTGACAGCCTTCCAAATATTCCACCCAACACCCCAAAAGCCAGTTATGGTAAGCATACTAATAATGGCAATACCAAATACTTGTCTTCAAAAGTTTTCTGTGTATTTTTACACAAGAAATTTATGATAAACACAATGATAATATAATCACTAAGCCGATGCCTTTGCTATTGAATATTAGTCCACGAGGGTGTCATCCGCCCATTAGTAAGTGACATGGTTTATTAGATATGTTTATATACAATCGGATTAAAATCATATTCTCATATTGTTCCCGTTTTCTGATATGTCGCTGCGTGAGAATCTGACGAAACGCCGTAGACATCCTCGTGTCAGTGACCTAGGGTCAATGAGTGAATTGACCAATCAGATTGCCGCTTTCAGGATCTTGAAAGTAATTATGATAATCTGACTGGTCAATTCACTCACTGACACGAGGATGTCTACGGCGTTTCGTCAGATTCTCACGCAGCGACATATCAGAAAACGTGAGCAAGACGAGAATGTGATTTTAATCCGATTGGTTTATATTTGATATATACAGTTCCTAGGTGATGTAATTTATTAAACCAGGCATAGATAACACTAGGCTAATATTATTATCCTGTTTGTGACATGTGGTTTACTTGCTCCAAAAGACCTTTAAATCATTTGTCTTTCCAATCGTAGACTATACGAGCATACCTGATGAAGTTATTTCAGAAATGTGTCATGCAGACTAAATTAGACATCTATGTTATTATTACCATAAGCATATTAGTAATACTTATAATGCTAAACAGTCTTTATATTGTTTTTGTGTAATGATGAAGTTATGAAACGTTTAGTATTAATGTTGCAGACATTAAAGGCAAGTCTACTATCCATGATGATTTATGTATTATCAAAGCAAATACCTTTTCTGTTGATTAACTGTTTATGTCAGGGACAGCTTCAATGCTACTCAGAAGCTTTGCAAGAGAAGCAGTTTAATGGGCATGTCTTTAAGTAATAATGATGTCAAGGTGAGGAAATAAACGTTAGAGAATACCGAAGGGGCAATCGAAAAGGACAATCCAGAGAAACTGGCAACATGGGGCACACAAGACGAAGATAAACAAAACAAAAACACAACACAATATGTGTTGGACACCACCATACCCAAGCAAACACAAATAAAGTAAGCAAGACAATCCATACATCAGGTTTGAACCACATAACATTTACCAGTCACCAGATATTTTATAAACTTAATAGATTCACTGAAGAAAGGTTATTTCTTATACAGTTGAGTAGAAGTTATCCCCTGTGTAACATTACCGATATTAATACATTGAAGATTTCTAATGATGTTAAAAATGTTTTATTTTTGCAGATTCAATAGGTATAAAAGAATATCTTTCCAAAGAATTAATATTGGCTAATTGTAATGTAAGTATGACAACTTACTATATTAAGACATTTTACTCACATGTAGAAAATGGTTGCATCACCACATTATTTCACCAAAAAGGGGAGGATTGAGCTCATAAAACTAATGTAATCCCATCACTTTTTATCGTGGTGCCTGTACCAAGTCAGAAAGTGAGTGTTCATGTACATATATATGTGTTGGAGGTATCAATTTTTCTTCTATTTCTACGATTTTTCCCAGTAGATTTTGGAACCGTTCCGGACAGTGTGGTATTGATTGTGAATACAAATAGATATTCCCCTGTTTAGTCTCTTTATTCTATTTGATTAATAACATGTATAGATTAGTAAGAAAGGATACGGAGGTAAAGGAACAGGAGAGACTATAAGATTTTATAATCTTGTAATCAGAAACTTTCACCAGAACAAGTGTAATACTGGCATGCGTTTCTCATTTGATTAAAATGAATGAAGATATATTTTGAGTGTGAATGCAGCATGTTTATGACGAGACCATGCTTCATATCTAATAAATTGCAACAATGTTTGTTTGTTTGATGGTGATTATTAAACGCTACTTTCAACAATATTTCAGTTATATCTTGGTGGTCAGGTTTATTGGTGGAGGAAACCAGAGTACTTCGGAAAAAAAACACCGATCTGTCGCAAGTCACTGACAAACTTTATCACATAAAGCTGTACACCTCGCCCTGATCAAGATTAGAACTCACAACATCAGTGGTAATAGTCACTGATTGCATAGGTAGTTGTAAATCCAACTACCATAAGAATGCACTATTAAATTGGTATATCTTCATTTCTTTAGATAAAGGTTGAGGCGTCTGAACCAGTTACCATGGAGAATTTAAAGATACATAATGGATTTGGACAAAACTTTGGATATATTTTATACCGAGCTACCATAGGCACAGGAAAGATATTGAAGTTTGACCAACAACCGAAAGATAGAGCACAGGTTTTTCTTTTGATTTTTCCCACAAAGAATATTTCAGATCATATTAAATATTTAACTATAGTAAATACAATGTCTGTCCTTTCACTTTAAAAATGTGTTTAGAATGTTCAAACCTTGAGAAATCGCTATCAAAATGGCAATCTCTTTATTTTTCATGCTGAACAGCCTGGTACAAATAGGTACCCGGTATTTGAATTTAAGTGTATATAATAAAGAGTTCAATAAAGAATGATATTGTGAATAGCCCTATATCAGTGTTTTAACAATGTAAATGATAACAAGGATATGTTCATGATGTTGGTATTTCTAGGTATATTGCACCTACCGAATGATTACATTTGCTATTTTAGATATTTGTTAATGGTATTGAATTACATGTAATTGATTGGCGATCGGAATGCACAGAAGTAGAACTGAACATAGATGAGGTAATTATAATTGGAAAATAATTGATTTGATTTATTGTATTTAACGCCACTTTCAGCAATATTTCAGCGACCAGTTTTAGTGGTGGAAGAAGCCGGAGTACCCGGCGAGAACCACCGACCATGGGCAAGAAACTGGTAAACTTTATCATTCGTGACTGCCAGCAGAGTGCACCCTTTTTTGTAATTTACAAACTGGGCGCGAACCCACGCTATATTGGTGATAGGCTTGTATAGGTTGTTAGGTAATCCAACTACCTAACTCATTGAGCCACCCGGGCCCTACGGAAAATAATAGAGGTGAGGAATATAAAGAGTTATTACCCATTATGTATTGTATAGGTTGTAAATGTGATTTGTATGATGGATATCGTTGTCTATCGCCAATTTCCAATAGTTTGTCATTTATACCACGGAAATAAGTTTTATTGGCTAGTGGGGAAACGGAAACTGCAGAAACTAGAGAAGACCTACTAATTCCCAAGTAATGGGCAAACTAGATCACATAAAGTTGTCTGGTGATAAATACCAGAAACGTTTGTGGCCATATGCTCTAATTGTATATGTATATACAGTGTAACTTGTGCAATCCGACACCTGATTTTTCCGAAATCAACAAAAAATTATGGTCCCAAGTATTTCTGTTGACTACATTAAACTGGAGTATTCTGACATCCTGTGTAATCCAACAAATTACCACAGTCCATTGGTGTGTCGGATTAGACATTTAAAACCTAATAGCCATATATGATCATTTCAATGACAGCCAATGAATGTCATTTGAAATTTGTTTTTATAGCAAACTGTCATTGATTAACTGTTTACAAATCCAAGAACCTTTCCACAAAGATCGAAGAACTGTGTGTGTACCCTCTTATTCAAATATAAATTATTTTTTTCTTCTCTTAAATGAATAAATGAGTTTATAAATACCTTGGACTGGTAGATTCGATCTATCAATTTTATTGAAATTAATTTAGACAATATTGTTATTTATATAAAAGATATTTGATTTGCTCCATTGTGACAAATGAAACAGACCTTTTGCTTCCGAACTGGCAAGACCTTTACGACTTTCGAAAAGAAAAAAGAAAAAATTTGGAGCATCTACAGACTTTCAAAATTATTGTGGATAAGATAACATACCCATCATGCATTGTGACTTCAGACAATACACCGTCACGTTCATTTATAACTATCAAAAATGTTATTCTGTTTATTTTAAATAGGGATCTCATACTTTGGAAATTCTGGTTGAAAATCATGGTAGAGTGAATTACATAGAAGTTGGAGAAAACCTGTTAAATGAACAAAGAAAGGGTAATAAAAATGTAGATATCAAATTTAGTGTGCACGGCACGTTTCTGGAGGAATTACCTTCATCAGTAATTATGGAGCAACAAGGGATTATATTTCCTCTGTGTTATCATTTTGTCAATGAATATCAGCCCTGGTCGCTCTTTTAGTCGAGTTCCTTTTGGTAACAACCATATATAAGTCGGTAACTTTTGGTAACAACCATATATAAGTCGGCAACTTTTGGTAATAACCATATATAAGTCGGCAACTTTTGGTAGCAACCATATATAAGTCGGCAACTTTTGGTAACAACCATATATAAGTCGGCAACTTTTGGTAACAACCATATATAAGTCGGCAACTTTTTTGTTCACATATTGTGTTTGTTTTTATACATTGTATACAAAGACATGACTTTGGTGAAAGTCTCATAAACTTTGTACTGGTATTTGTCTTTGCTGGTTATGGACATAAAATGTACAATTTCTTCAATTAGATAAAGGAAAAAAATATAGAGAAAGTAGACAAAAACAGATGTTACAAATACTAACCAATCTCACTTCAAACATTTATTGTACAATACAGTTCAAACTAGTAAGGGCTTCTTGTTATGTGATGAACAATTCGGAGCAATCCTCATGGTTTAACTTTGCCGATTTTTTGTTGGAATTCCTTTGTTCCATCTTTTATTCTTTGATTTTATGTTAGACTTCTGTTATGTATATATGAAATGTGATGTATAGTGAAATATATCAAAACTGAATAAGACGTAAAGGTCAAATGTATGAAATATTTGTCAATTTTACCTGTATAAAATATATAATGATCACCTCTATTCAGAACACAAAGGTTGGTTGCAATGAGGTTCAATTTAAAATATGTTTCATTGTACATTTTTACCATTGTCTTGTAATATAATTTTAAAGGAATTTCTGGTAATGTCTATATTGATGATGCACCTGTCAACGACTGGACAATAATCCCCCTTGAATTCAAGTCAGATTTTATTCAGAAGTAAGTGATTCCCTATTTGTTTTCTTAAAAACTTTTTAAAATGTATGTACTCGATTCATTCAATCAGCTTGATCCTGTAATGTACTGACATTTTCATAAAAGCAAGGTTCTTTGAAAACGTTTGTGAGTCGTCGGGTTAGGGCTAGGGTTATGGTATTTAACGCCACTTGATAATTTTGAACTCACAACGATAGTGGTGATAGGCATTGGTTGCATAGATAGTTGTAAATCCAACTACCATGCGGTTTCGACGGCCCCTGCATTTTAAAATAAACCAATCATGTGTCTTAATGTCTAGCTTGCCAAAGCAATTTACAAGTAGTCAGAGTGAGATAATTTAGCCAGAAGACTTGTTTTATTAGAATCATGCATTGATTAGCTGGCTTTGAGTAATTATTCATCCTCCACTGATTTATAGTGATTACAACCTTGAATTATTTCTTCAGCCTATTAACAATGATTAATGTAACTTAGTCAAGTATTTTGAGGTAATTTACAAATAAACTTTTATTCTTTCAAAAACCATACATTATCTCACTAACTGACTTTTATATAATTAATATTATCTTGTAATTCAGATAAATGTGATGTTGATGCCAAGGTCTTAGTACAAATAAACAAGATAACACAAACCAGAATCAAATTAAAATTTGTTATAACATCAAATTTCAACGCCAAACGAACATCAGATAGCAAAATGTTTCAAATGAAGAGAGAAGAGGTGACATATATATAGTGCAACTGGTAGTATTTCCCAAAACTTAAAACATGATTGACTCAATGTGCCAAATTAACGAATGTTTCAATAAATCACTATAACAAATAAACTGATGTAAAATAATGCTTCACTGTAATGCTTCAGGGTGTCAGAAAGTGGAACATGGACGACTTCTCCAGTAACATGTATACCAGTATTGTGTAGGACAACACTCACCAT
Source organism: Gigantidas platifrons (assembly GCA_002080005.1). Classification (NCBI taxonomy): domain Eukaryota; kingdom Metazoa; phylum Mollusca; class Bivalvia; order Mytilida; family Modiolidae; genus Gigantidas; species Gigantidas platifrons. The sequence goes on from MJUT01023511.1 coordinate 563,616, forward strand.
CAGTGAGTCTCCAAAAGATACTTTTCTCCTGCCTAGTGTAAGTTTTTATGATTTTCTTCTTTATCCGAAACCTTATCTTGTTTGGAAGTTGATATTTGATATAAACATTGAATTATGTCCTGATGCTTCTTTGATGATGTCTGCAATGGTTCCTAATGATAAAATTGAAGTCATTAGGCCTACTTCTAAAGTTTTACGGTTGCCATCATGAGGCCACAGAATGTCTGTGTCATAAATATGTTCATTTCTCGTAGTGAAATGTCATTCTTTTCTCGTTTATCACCAGCACGGGTTAAGCCAAGTGGAGCAGGAACTGTTCACACTTCCGGAATTCACCCTCATATTTTAATGGGGTTCATGTTACTCAATCTTTATTTTTCTGTGTAGCCCATTGTTTTCCTTGTCTTTTAAATATCGACCATTGTAGTGTCTGTATTTCTATTCACTGCTCCTGGATACTTCTTTGGTGTATTCATTCTCTTATTTAGGAAGTAACCATTTGATATTGAAGGATTTGGCGTTAAGTTCATTGATATTACCATACAATAGAATAATTCAACCTTCTTTTTCGAATACAAACTGAGAGTAAAAATCTTAACAATGTGAACTGTCAGTCACTACTTAAATACATAAATAAATATGTTGTAGGAATGGGGTAAAGGTATCATTTTTGTCAATGGGTTCAATCTCGGAAGATACTGGAGCGAAGGACCACAGGGAACTTTGTATGTACCAGGTCCCATTCTGAAGACTGGGGACAACGAGGTTTGTTTTATTTACTTTTGTGGACAAATCAAATTATAAGGAGTATCATAACAATGTCTGTCAATGATCAATACACTAAATTGGATTTATATAGTGCTAGCTCATTGACACAACAGCCCCATGTAGACATGTTGCTCCACTCTGACACATCATCCTGATTCCGAGTTTGACTAGTCTTTACTCTTAATGATAATTAGCAGAGAAGCAGCAAATACCAATTTTACAAACTTTGGTCTGAACTGACCAGGGCTCGAACCCACGATCTACGAGTACAAGAAGTAAGATATGGTCCATTTGTAGATCTTGCTAGTATAATGTATTCTAGATAACTCGAAAACTCGACCAATTGGAAGAAAGTATTTCAACTGTATTTGCATAACGGAAGAATCCCAATATAACACAACGAGATTTGCGACATGTGACCAGTGTTTTTCTCCGGGTACATCGTCTTCCTCCACCAATAAAACTGACAGCCACGATATAACTGAAATACTGTTGAAAGTGGCGTTAAACATCATAAGCCTAACTCTTAGCAAAAACAACGAGATCATAAACATAAGCCGAAAGGTAAAACAATAGTCCGGAAGGGTTATCATCTCCTGAATTGGAAGTAGTATCTGTAGTTATAGCTTATAGTGAGACATTGCAAACATTTTATACACTTGTACTTTCTTTAATGTTTATTTAAAGGTATGCAATGCACTTCAGTGTCAAATATTAGGAAGTATTGTACCTTTGTTTAATTATATTAATATCTGTACTGAAAAGATATCACATTTGTTATGTTTATTAAAAAAAACCATAATGCCATTAAAATTTATATGTAATGTTTTCTATTTTGTCTTCAGATATTGATTTTTGAACATCAAAAAGTGGGATCAAAGCTAATGTTTTTACAAGAACCGGTACTGGAATAACAAAATAGTGGGATCAAAGCTAATGTTTCTACAAGAACTGGTACTGGCGTAGCAAAAAAAGTGGGATCAACGCCAATGTTTTACAAGAGCTGGTACTGGAGTAATAAAATGTTGGATCAAAACTAAAGTTTTTACAAGAATTGGTACTGGAGAAAGGTTATATGAAATGCTAAAGGAATCTACTATGAAATGAGTTAATATTCAGAAGCCCATCGAAGGTCACATTATATTTTTTTTACTACATTAAAGGATTACCAGAGGGATATTACAAGTCAGTGTTTAATTCACTGAGATGCTATAAGACAATATGTTGGTTTTTTTTTAATTTGTTGGAGGGATTAATTATTATATCTACTGTTTATTTGTATAAATCAATAAACAAAAATTCTGTTATCTTTTACATGTGTAAGTGTTACTGGTATACCTACATACATGTGCATGCTCTGTTCCATATGTATATTTGTTATAATTGTTATGCAATTCAAAGGAGAAGAACGTCAGATATAGCTGAAATACTGCTAAAGTTGGTGTTAAACATCAATCAATCATAAATCAATCTAAGGAGATCTAGAAGACTTCGTAATGTTGGTAAGACATGTGTCTGATCCTTTTTGTTTCTATGAGGGAATAACTAAATTGTTTTAAACTATTAATCAATTTTCTTGGTCATTCTGATTTTATACTGTAATGCTTTTAAATAAAGATAAAATCAGCATTTTATTATTTCGTTTTTTTGTAATTCATTTTGGAATTCTATATTTCTATGAAAACATCATTCTGAGCGAGATGTAAAAAAGACAAAGATAAAATACCAATAAGAGGGAATAAAGTTGTCAATGACTTACGACAGGTCGGTGGTTTTCTCTAGGTACTCCTGTTTCCTCCACCAATAAAAATGACCGCCACGATATAACTGAAATATTGTTACATGTGACGTTAAACACCTTAAACACAACACCCCAATTACAGAGGAAACTACAAGATCATAATCCTATGTACCAAACACCAGTAGAACAAAATGTCAAAATAAACAAAAATTATAAACAAACGGATAATGCTCGATCTTTAGTTTTGTGTGTATGTTTTGTAGATCTTGTTTGTCCTTTAATATTTTGTCCTTTTTCATCTGGTCGTTGTATTGTCGGTCCCTCGGCTTACGGCTCCTGATTATCCCCTTCGTATCTTCAAAACTCCTGAATTTAGGTATGAAATAGGGGCCCGGGTGGCTCAATGAGTTAGATAGTTGGATTACCTCACAACTCATACAAGCCTATCACCAATACGGCGTGAGTTCGTGCCCGGCTTTGTAAATTACAAAAAAGGTGCACTCGACTCGCAGCCGCAAGCGATAAAGTTTACCAGTTGCTTGCCCATGGTAGGTTGTTCCCTCCGGGTACTCCGGCTCTAAAACTGGTCACCATGAAATAGCTGAAATATTGCTGAAAGTGGCATTAAACACAACAAATCAAATCAAATCTTAAAACTTTTTATATTACAACTTCAACACATTGTTAAGTCCACATTTATAATTTGAATGTATAGTACTAATATCTAATGAGGCAAGGTAATAAAGATTATACATGTATAAGGAAAATTTCTTCTATCAGTTGATAATAAGGAAATCATGTCATTTTAGAGAAGACTTTAATCAAGAAATTATTTACAAAATGTAGTTCTCTATTGAGAAAATCGTGTTAATTGGTACAAGGTCTAGAATAGCATATCGAATTCGATTCGTAGACCAGGTTTTCCTTGGAATATGCAATACAAGTAGACACAGAATTGAGGGTTGTCCTGTTCATCTATGGAAAAAGTCGTGCATAGATTGATTGATTGGTGCTAAAGTTGGCGTTAAACACCAGTCGACCAATCAATGAATTCATTGCGTGGAAACCTGTCAGTTTTCCAAACATTTCTGTACAGTTAAATGGGTGTTGTGTGAACGGTATCCTTGCCCGGACTTTTAACTGTACAGAAGTGTTTGCAAAACTGACGGGTTTCCACGCAATAAATATATGCTAACAACGAAGTCTGATATGTGGGTCCTTCGGTGAACTACTTGGTTTTGTTAGTTTTCCTTTTTTTAAATTGTACAACTGTATAAACCTACCTCGAGGCGATGTTCAAGTATCCGTGCGTGTGACGTAGCAAACCACCCGTGTACAAGTAATCAATAAAGCGAGCATTTAAACATTGGCTTCAGTGCTTTCTATTCCGTGAAACAGTGTGTTTCCTTACCTTGTGTACTTTATTTTTTGAAACATCAAATTAAAACTGTTTTTCAAGTTATCCATTCAGTTTTGACGCCACTGTGTAATAGTTCGCATGTTCGTCGGTTCTATCTCAGGTGGGGTCCAATCAAAGACTTTAAAATTGTTGTGTTGCTTCTTCACTAAGCACACAGCCTTAAGGAGCAAGGACAAAGACTGGTGTGTCCTAGTTTAGCGACATGTCTACCTGTTGACTGTTGTTCCAGTGAGCATTATAAAAATCAAACTGAGTGCGTTGGCCTAGTAAAATATAGACATCGTCATCATCATCATCATCATCATCATCAAAGTGTAACTTGGAGTCAATGTTGAATTAGGTACAGTACTGTAAAGGTTAGAAAAGTCAATGTGTTTCATATGCGATCATTAGTCTTGAACAAGAATGCAGTCTTGGAAAACAAATTTGTTTTGAAAGTAATAAGTTACTGAGTGCAAAAAATGTATGCTTGATTTCAGTAACTAACGTTTACTGTTCACGAAGGTAATGTCTGCCTTTGTCCTAAATGTAGCACATGGGACTTCAGACGAGTGCCGTGGGATTTATCATTTGAGTGACCATGACATTTTTTCGTCACGAAGGTCCTCTAACAGTCGTTCCAGATTCTTTATGTGACCATCAACAAAAAGAAATACACATCATGCTTTGATTATGCATTGCAAGGACAAGATTTTCTTGCATTCATAAAACGTAGATATCTAATTAAGTGCGCATGAATAACCTTCCTTTTCTAAAGTTTGTGAGTGATTTGTGACAGGTCGGTGGTTTTCTCCGCGGGTACTCCGGTTTCCTCCACCATTAAACTGACTGTCACGATATATCTGACATATTGTTGAAAGTGTCGTAAAAATCAAAGAGTTCTAACCCCTATAACCCTTTACAGATTATTATAGAATTTCTTTACTTCCAACTGTGAAACAAACAGTAATATATTGGTAAATTTCTCTCCTTTGTTCAGTTTCATTTCCAAGTAGATTTAATTTCAATGATTATTATATTCTACAGATCTTCTATTTAGAAATAGTGTCTACTTGGTCTATATGGATTTGTAATTATTAATAATATCCTATCACATCAGTAATAGTTACAATGACTTCATTATGAAACGCCAAATAGGAAATGCGTACTAGGAAAAACCTTGTAATAAACAATAATAATAAATGTATATTTAAATATGCTCTTACAACTGGATTAGTATTTTATATCCATCCGTTCAAATATATCTTTTGAGATTTTTGGGCAGGTACAGTTTGTTTTTACTAGTAACAATATTGATGTTAGTTATAGGAACTATTCTCATGGTAATTTCCATCGCTTTAGATTAATTTGTAATTTGTTATATCATAAATGTATTTCGGCACATTTTCGTAACGTTAACGGTTACCAAAGACTTCATGATTGAGTTGGAAAGTTTAAAATAATCAATACCATTGAATTTCGAAAGGTCTGAAAAAAAAAATAGCATTTAACTTTTGAAATATCACTTTTTTTTATGAAGATCCAAATGGGCATATAACCTGCAGTTTTTGTTTGTTTGTTTTAAAGATTAAAAAAGTAAATAAAAATCAAATTCCAATATCGGACATTTCCAAACTGTAAGTTTGGTGGAATGGGGCAATCGACTGGAGTATGTGTTTTTATTTTATTTTACAAAGTATAAAATTTCAGTTTCGAAGAGACTGATAGATTCTTTAATTATAACAAAATCAGGGATATCGGTTAACACGAATTAGTGTTATCACGAATGAAGCGCAGAAAAGTGATGGTTAAAGTGAATATATTATTGTATTCAATATAAGGTTACTATTTATACCACGAACCGGGGTTAATAACATCTTTGTCATCCGGGGTTTTCGTTATGTTAATGTGTGATGATGTTAATTGTGACAACAGTTTAGTAAGGATTGCCGATTTATCAAACTTGTATTACTTCGAACGATTTTACATGGTTGTCACCATGACTCGACGGAAAATAGATGTCACAAATTACCCCGGATATGTTCCGTTTGTTGTAGTCACAGTCTCCTCTTTTTGTTCCCTACACTAAAGTATCCCAAATCTCCGGATTTTTAATAAGAGTAACACAACGTGTATCACTAACGAGGAAAGAACCCGTATGAATCATTTGTGTTCGCTCCCAGATTTTGGGATTGTATTGTTCATTTTGTCCAATTACATTATCTTCAATGTTTTTGGCTTGGTGTTGTGATGTCCGCGATGTTAGGTTTGTCTTTACTCTGATTTTGTTTGTAGGGCTCATGTTTTATTAATAATGTTATTTGTATTAATATACGTATGTACCGGTGTGCACTATTTGTTCATTATCACATGATGTTCTGGTCGTTTAACAGTAACACGACAGGTACCACTTATCCGTTCGGAACACCCGAGTTCATCCCTGGTTTCGTGTTGCTCAATCGTTAGTTTTCTCGGTCGTATTTTACCGACCAATGTTCTAGAGAGCCCGGGTGACTCAATGAGTTAGGTCGTTGGATCTAACAGCTCATACAAACCTATCGCCAATACGGCGTGGGTTCGCGTCCAGCTTTGTAAATTACAAAATAGGGTGCACTCGACTCGCAGCCGCAAGTGATAAAGTTTACCAGTTGCTTGCCCAGGGTCGGTGGTTCTCCCCGGCTTCCTCCACCACTAAAACTGGTCGTCATGATATAGCTGAAATACTGCTGAAAGTGGCGTTCAAACACAAAAAATCATATCAAATCTTTTTGTCCTTTTTTGGCCAGTGTATTGTCTTCCAATTTACGGTTTCTGGTTGTCCCTTTGGTATAACGGGTCTACAGACTGTTCGTATATATTTTATATTATGTTTTTGTCATACTAAAACTTATAATAGCAAGTCTTTGACCATGAATGTCAATTGGTCAGAATGTATCCAGTGATTTCTCAATAATGGCGGCTTTCCTTTAACAATTAAAGCTATTGTGACCATTAATAGGTCATCTAACATAAAATGTAGCATCCATTCGACATTAAAGATGCTACTGATAGAATATAGAGTGAGAAAATTATTGTTCTTTATTGTCAACTTTTTTGAGAACATTTTTCCTCGGTAGTATCACATTGGGAGCATGTTACATTTTGACAAGACGATGTTAATGATGTCTGATGTGTAGTACCAGCTCACTATAACAAGAATCCGAGAGTATAAATGTCACTCCATTCAGACACGTAATACAACTCCGAGTCAACCAGTCTGCTCTCACTCACTAGTGCTGCGTGCTATGGTAGAACAAAACAGATGCCAATCTGATAGTCTGGGTTGATCGAACCTACGAGCTATTGCACACCAGGCGAACACGTTAACCATTACACCGTCAATATACCCCTTCCCAACAAGATATATAGATGTTAAAAAACAAAAACAATCTGAATGGAGGACTGTCAGTTAATTATGGGTGTTTCAACACTATTTCAATTATGTCGTGGACATCACTTTTGTTGATGGAGGAATTTCGAGTTCTAGTTGTCTGTAGCATAAACAACTAGAACTCAAATTTCCTCCATCAATAAAATTATATAACGAATGAGTTATAAACAAAGAAATTTGTTGTATTTTGAAATTGATGGAATGATATGAATAAAATTTGTAATTAGACTTTATTTTGAGCCTGAGTTTATTAAATTTACTTGTAATTTTATACCTTTATGGGAGACCTAATACCTGACATATTACATACAAAATTTTCTGGAATCGACGGTACTATATTCAGCGCAAGTGTTCCCCGGGTGTCAGTGTTTCATTGCAAAGTTTTATAGGTGATTTGATGCTCTGAGAGATCGTAGATGAATCGCGAATGTTTTAGAAAATATATGGTATCAAAAAGGTAAAAAAATGACCATGCAGCAGGTAGGCTACAAAATCAACAAAATGACCATGCAGCAGGTAGGCTACAAAATCAACAAAATAGTATAAATTATGAACGAGATTAATGAATGTTATTTTTTACAACATAAAGACGTCAGTTCTGACTTGCATCATTAGTTGATTTTTGTTCATTTTCACATGTGTATAGTTCTGTCCAGTCCTATTTGTGAACAAGTTGTTATTAAACTAAAACTGGTTTCAACTAAGTGAAATGCACTCGTGAAAACGGAATTTCACGAAATGCATCATATATATGAAAACCATTCAAAATCACTTGGTATTTGACATCTTGTCCCAGGTTTTGTTCTGATTACTGATGTTCATACTCTGCGTTCACTCAGTAACACAGCAAACATTAAAATGGAGCACCATTTCATGTCAAAAAGAGCCATGAACACATCTACTTCAGGTGAATACGTTTAATTATTTTCAAAATAGATTTTCTTTAGAAGAACCAACCTAAATAATACTAATATAGAATAACGATCTTTATTTCAGCTCTAAGGATGGATAGCGAAAACATCACTTGCTACAAATGGATATCACATCATAACACAAACAACGATTTGACATTGACGCAGGTTAACGAAAAATTAGTTCTTCGATTTCTTGGAGGCGTGTCCTTGGTTTGTTTTCTTATGTTCTTTGGACTCGTAGGAAACGTCCACGTTTTATACATTTACACACGGATTTTCAAGGCTGGCTCTAATTACAGAATATTTGTTATATTTTTGGCTATGCTAGATGTGTTCAATTTAGCAGTTAGTGCGCCAATGGTAGTATACTATCTTTTGCATCCCGTGACGTATCCTTCCGATATTTCTTGTAAAATATTTAGATTCGTCATGTACTTCGCTAACGTTGCCTCGACGTCTGCCTTGATCGCCATTGCTATAGACAGAGGTCAGAAGACTTTAGCGCCATTCAGAAAGAAAACAAAACCAAGGCAAGCTAAAATTATGTGTGGAGTTAGTCTTTTAGTTGCCTTACTACTGGCGTGGCCGACGCCATTGTTGTATGGAGTTGACGATGTTCCAACAGGATTTCATAATCTGCACGGATATCGATGCCTGGCAGAAGATATAAATCGTATTTACATAACAACGTTCCTAATTTGTCAGACATCTTTCTTTTTCGTTGTATCATTATCACTATGCAGTGTATATGGATTTGTTGGATGGAAAATATATAAATATGGAGTCGTAAAAAGAAAGTCTGCAACTTCAAGGCGGGAAAGTGAAACAACTGAACGTCAGGTGACCAAATCAACATTTACCTTAGTAATTGTAACACTTGTTTACATATTCAGTTCGCTTCCTCATCATATTCTTGCACCTATGTATTTCTTGATACCAGATTTTGATTGCGAATTAACTCTACCACAGTCCGTTGTTTACTACACATTCATATATTCCTGTTTTGTCAACAATGCTATTAACCCGTTTATTTATGGCTTCCGAGACCGGAAATTCGTTCGAGAAATGAGGAAACTGTATGGATTTAATGCGTAGAATCGTTCGAACCTTAATAGAATAAGGATTCCTGTTATCCTTCAAAATGCAATTTCGACATACCATAAATTATGTAAGTTAATAATGGTTAAATTCTCTGTTTTAAGCATTATTTTCATCAGAAATGAATAAAGTGTTCAAGAGATGTGTTTCATAAAACCGAGGATCACCGAGATATTCAATAGTTTGGATCAATATCATTCAAATAAGAAATAAAATGTTACAGAGATTGAGGGTCATACGAGTCTGTGTCAATCACCTAATTAATCATGCACATTTTTAGTTCAATCAAGTCTAGTTTTTAAGGAAAAGGGAACAATAAAAAGGATAAAATAATATTTTCAGAAAAGAGGTTATCTATTTCTATTCGACGATATAAATTTCTATTAAAAATCTCACAATTGTATTGCCTGCGACATTTGATTTGATTTTTGGTGTTTAACGCCACTTTCAGCTGTATCACGGCGACCAGTTTTAGTGGTGGAAGAAGCCGGAGTACCCGGAGAGAACCACCGACCATGGGCAAGCAACTGGTAAACTTTATCACTTGCGGCTGCGAGTCGAGTGCACCCTTTTTTGTAATTAACAAAGTCGGGCGCGAACCCACGCCGTATTGGTGATAGGCTTGTATGAGTTGTTAGGTAACCCAACTACCCAACTCATTGAGCCACCCGGGCCCTGCGACATTTGTAAATAATTCTAGTTGATTAAAACACGTCTTAATGAATGACTGCCATTACACGAATACGATCCAGTCGATGCTTATAGTCTACTTTGATCGTTAAGACACCTGGGCATTACGTACATAAAACTGTTGAGGGTAAATTTAAACCCCCCCCCCCAAGAAAAACTTTGTTCCATGTGATTTTTACAGACAAACAATTACGCTTACCAACTAAGGAAAGTATTTTGTGGAATTTGTTACCAGTTTGCTGGTCCAGTAACTCTTTGGCTAGCACTTTAAATTATATTCAATACGAAAGACATACTAGTAAAACCAGTATATGGAATAGAACTTGATATTGGGTTATATCCAATGCATCTTTGGTTTCCTGATTACTGTGTTGCCGTGGACTAGTAATTCACGTGGTAATGGCACTTTTACAAGGGTTTTAACTCTTTCTAAAGCAAAAATATTTTGGGTTTTAGAACTGCTCATTGCCAAAAGGCATCATGACTGTATTAATATTTTTATAGACGTTTTCAGAGGAAACAATTAGATTTAAAGCAAGAAATAATGCATTAGCATCTGAATTGAAGATAAAAGTTGCATGATAGTAATCGAAAAGATGTAACCTGCTGTTACAATCATTAACTAGAACTGTGAGTGAACTCACTGAGTGATACCCCCCGCTTGCAGCTTAGTAGGAGTTGCACTTACAAGGTACATGCCCTCCCCCCCCCCCCATTTCGTGAAAGTATAAGTTGAATTATCTCCCCTTTTAAATTTTGAACAGTAACCATATTCCTTCATGCACATCTGCAGGTAGTGTACTACAAGTGTGTAAAGTTTCATAAAAATCCAATCAACCGTTTAGGAGGAGTTGCGCTTACAAGGTACATGCCCCCCCCTTTTTTCGTGAAAGTATAAGTTGAATTATCTCCCCTTCCAAATTTTGGACAGCGACCATATTTCTTCATGCACATCTACAGGTAGTGTACTACAACTGTATAAAGTTTCACAAAGATCCAATAAGCCGTTTAGGAGGAGTTGCGCTTACAAGGTACATGGACGGACGGACAGGGTGATTCCTATATACCCCCCCCAAAATTTGCTTGCGGGGGGGGGGGTATAATTAGAACCACCAGTCAAATTGCTAATTTATTAAAAGGCCTCTTTCAGATATTTTGGTACTTTCCAAATTTAAAAGTAAATGTTGGTTTTAGGTATTAGCATGGAGGGTTTTTATGATTATGGATAGTTGTGCTGTTTCCTCCAAATCAATACATTGTACTGGTATTAGAATTTTCCAAATGTGACTTTAATATTTGTATATCAAAAGTACTGAAAACATAAGCGTCAGCAGGACTTGATGGAAAAACTTTGTGTACTGTATGCCAAGTTTGATTCCTCTTTTTTTTAATGAGGGGTCCATCATTTGCCTCAATATACACACTATCAACCTGTGAGGCTCTAAACGCTCCAAACAAGGGTCCTGATGTTCAAAGGAGGGAGTGAAAATGACTAGGCATGTGATTTAAGCAGAGAAAGATTAACTGAATTCTTACCTATTGTTTGCACCAAAAATTTGGATGCATTTTTATAGTGAACCCATCAGTTTCCCAGCATACACAAGTGCTGATGCTGTGTGTTGCCCACAGTTCAATAGACCTACACAGATCCTGTCTATGAATATGAAGAGCATAATCAGCTAGATGATTGTGGCCATTACCAGGCAAAAGCAGAAGCAGAAGCAGAGCAAAAATTAATAATTCAAAAAGTGACATATTAGATACAACACTCCAGATGTCAAAATCGACTGTTGGGAACTTTGCAATACAAAAAATAAAGTAAAATTCCAGTTCATAAGAAATGTCAATGAAAATTTCAACATTAATAATATATTTCAATTTCAAAATCGTCTGCTGGCTGCCAACCATTTTCCTTTGTTGTGAAGACTTGGGATCATTTCATATTTCATATTTCATATTTCATAAAACGTGGTGTTGATTGGTGGATCTAAGGGTGGATCAGATGCTTCATAAAATTTATTGTAAGTCTAGACTATCTTGTCCAAATTTATCCTCAGAATCCCTCTTTTGAGTGAGTGAGTGACTGTTGTTTAATGCCATATGAGCACATTTTCAGCTATATCATGGGGAGAACAAGTTATCTTTTGATGTTGATGTTCCATTGTACTAGATCAACAAGCTTATTACAGTCAGCGGGTAGACATGTCGCTCCACTCATAACACACCATTCTGATTCTGAGCCAACCAGTATTTGCTCTTACTCCTTATAATTAGTACTCCATGCTTAGTGGAGAAACAACAAATACCAATTTTATAGTCTTTGGTATGATATAACTGGCACTCGAACTACTGCACTTTAGACGAACTACTGCATTTTAGACGAGCATGCTAACCATTACATGACCGATGCAGTTTCCAGCCGTTTGAAAGATAACTGTAAACATGAATGATTTCCATTGATAAGCTACTTGTATTTTCTTCAACTGCACCATTATCTTATAGAATTGATCAGGATATAATATACACAATCTAATTAAGATTAGATCTCCTTAATTGATCCCCCTTTTTTGTTGCTGTGTGGGACAGCAATGAATAACTAGAGGCTCTGGAGAGCCTGTCATCCTTAGGAACGTGAAGTCTAACAAATATTCATATTTTTTTGCGACTTAAGACACAATTTGCTTACTATTGAATGTGTGCTCCATAAATTCTGAAAACCTAAAGTCAAAATTAAAATCTCCCATGGTAAGTATATTAGACTGCTTAAGTTTTAATTCTTAAACAAGGTTATCAACAAGCATAGAACAAATCAAGTCAACTGGCTTGGTACTTTCTGAGAAGAACATCTCAGTACAAATTCCCATTGGGTCTTGTAGGCTTCTATGTTAAACTTTGTTCGTCTATGGTGGCCATCTTGAATTTCCAATCGGAACCAAATTTACAATTTAGGTAGAGGACCATCCATAGATCATTCACACCAGAAAACAAATTCAGTTGAATCAGTAGTTTCTGACCAGAAGATTTTTAAAGATTGATGAATCAGAAAACATTATCTACCCCTGGCAGCCATGTTTAATTACCGATCAGCACCAAAATTACAATTCTGGTAAAGGACCTACCGGTATGTTAAACTTCATCCGTCAATGGAGGTCACCTTGAATTTCCAATCTGCACCAAAATAATAGATCAGGTGTAGAACCATCCAAGTAACATTCATATAATGCAAAATATTCAATTTGTTGAGTAGTTTCTCACAAAAAGGTTTTTCAATGAAATTCACATACAGTCCAATGGTCCACTGACGGTGACCATCTTGGATGGAGGTCTGGGTCACTGGATATAATTTTGAAAGTTGACCATTTAAGTACCATTCATGCCGTGTTTGCTTTAAATTGGCTAACTGGTTTCAGAGGAATTTTTTTTTTAAACATTTTCCCCATAGGGTCCTATGTTAAAACTATGTTCGCTGATGGTGGCCATCTTGGATGGAGGTTGGGGTCACATGACATTATTTTGAAAGTTGACCACCTAAGGACCATTCATGTCATGTTTGCTTTAAATTGACTTACTGCTTTCAGGGGAAATTTTTTTTAAACATTTTTCCCATAGGGTTCTATGTTAAAACTAAGTCGAGTCATGGTGGCCATCTTGGATATGCGATCGGCACAAAAATAACAAATTTAGTAGAGGACCATCCAGTCATCATTTCTATAATGTTACAATTCCATCGGCTGAGTAGTTTCTGACAAGAAGATTTTCAAAGTTTCAACCAATCAGAACACATTATTGGCCCTGGTGGCCATGTTGGATTTCCGATCTGCACCAAAATAACAAATTTAGTAGAGGACCTCCCAATGAACATTTCTGCCAATTTTGGTCCAAATCAGTTTAGTGGTTTCAAAGAAGAAGAAGAAAGTATGAAAAGTTTACAGACGTGGACGACGACGACGACAACGGACGCAAAGTGATGACAAAAGCTCACATGACCCTTTGGGTCAGGTGAGCTAAAAAGGGGGAAGGAGTAGGGTTTGGGTCAGAAAACCATTGACCTGCCGCAATTCACTGACAAACTTCATCACATAATGTTGTATCGAGTACACCTTGCCATAAGCGGGATTCAAACTCACAATGTTAATGGTGATAGGCACTGATAGCATAGGTAGAAGTAAATCCAACAAAAAAAAGTAGGGCGAGCTAGAGAGGAGATCTAATCTTTAATAGATTATACCACAAATTATATTTATTTGTATCAACACTAGTGTTTATGTTGTATTCATATAAAAAAAACAAACAAAACAAAAAACAATGTGTATGTTGCTTTTAATAAGACAGAACAGATATTGTCTGTCTACTGGATGTTATAGTAATCAATATTGTGACAGTTTGTTGTGCTTTCAATAATTGCCAATTGAATTTCAATATACTAAACTAAATAAACATTATTGTCAAAGATTCCTGGCAAATACATAAACAAATATAGAGTGAAACCTGTCCAAACCGAACCCTTGATAAACCGGAATCCGGTATAAACCGGACTTAAAATAAATGTAGGAACTTTTTTTTGTTAATTTAACCTGTATAAACCCAAAACCTCTCTCTATTCCCCAACACAAAAATTGGTCCAAAGATATAACCTGCAATAACTGATCACATGTCTATTCCATCACATGTCTATCCTGGACATAAAAGTATGTCACAAGGAGGTTTGGTTTAGGCAGGTTTCACTGTACTTGTTAATCATATCAATCTTAAATATTTTTAAACTTGATTACCTTTTAATTACATAAAAAGATAATGGGGGCACCAATCATAATAAACAGAAAACAAAAATTGAATGGTCGTCTGCCCCAAAAATATAATTGTCTACTCTATTTTAACAGTGTTGAGGATATTTTTTCACCACACATTTTTTTCTACAATATTAATTATTTGTGTGAACCCAAAACAATGTAATTAAAATGACCTTATAAATAATTTTAAATGGTTTCTCATTGATTCATTCACAACTCAAGAGATTGGTGATCATCTCTATATTTTTAGATATGGTGGCCATCTTGGAGGGTTCGGACCAATGTGATATATCTTAGAATGGGGACCACCTGCCAATTTTGGTTCAAATTGCACCAGTAGTTTCAGAAAAGATTTTATTTAATGAAGTTTTGCTTATATACCGTATGCTTTATTTCTATAGTAGCAAAAATCAACAATTTCTTTCGACAATTATCACCTAATTGTTACAATAAAGAGCTCAATCTACAAAACATGATACACAGCTAATTGATAGAAACATCCTACTAAATTACACAATTCAGAAATAAGTGTGGACATAATACCATGTTTGCTACCAAACTCTTGTTGACTTTTGGAATAATGGTGATTTGTTACTATAATTAGGCTATAATTTATTGTCAACAAAGGCTAGATTGATTGATTTGATTGATTTTTGGTGTTTTAGTGCCACTTTCAGCAATATTTCAGCTATATCATGGCGACCGGTTTTAGTGGTGGAAGAAGTCGCAGTTTCCGGAGAGAACCACCGACCATGGGCAAGCAACTGGTAAACTTTATCACTTGCGGTTGCGAGTCGAGTGCACCCTTTTTTGTAATTTACAAAGCCAGGTGCAAACCCATGCCGTATTGGTGATAGGCTTGTATGAATTGTTAGGTAATCCAACTACCTAACTCATTGATCCATCCGGGCTTTAACAAAGGCTAGATTTATCACCATTCAATAACCAAAAAAATGTTAAAAAAATAAAACATGGTCATGGTGGAGGAAAATGGAATACATAAGAAAACCCCCAACCTGCCGCAAGTCACTGACAAACTTTATCACATAATGTTGTGTTGAGTACACCTTGCCATGACAGTAGACGGTAATAAAAATACCACTAAGAGCTATGGTTCCCCAGCTAACAGTTCAACATGTATTAAGAGGTCCGTCAGTCGAAGATGCAAGTCAATAAAACAGATGGCTATTTAAATTAGTTCACATTAAGAGATTTGGGGAAAAAAGCCCTTATTTGTTAGCATAGGATTTGAAAGTCATGGGCCCCAAAAGTGAGATATTTTTCTTAATAGGGTTCACACATTTTTGACATGCATGTACTGAGGAAAATTACTTGTCAAATTTTCATCTTCTGTTGAAAAAAAAAATCAAAAAGAAAAAAAAGACATTAAAAAAAAAAAAAATTGACAATATCTCTCCATTGATGTAATTTCTACATTGTCACTGTTATTTAAAACAGGACAAAACTACAACAAAAAATATTAGTAAAATAAATTTAACAAACAACATAAAAAAATAAAAACAATAACAATCTCATTTCAATATTGAGATCAGCTCATCTAGATCGTTAATTTTATAGCGTAATTAACAGCAATTAATTTTTTTACCAATACATCAATATTTTTTTTTACACTATAAATTATTATCTCAAACTCCTTTTCATTGATAACTTGAAAAGAAATAATAATTCAGTCTTATTAGTAATAATTAATCTTGCATTGTAACTAATAAGTTAATTCATCTTGCCTGATAACTTATGTACAAGGTTTATTTCAAAGGACAATGGTGGTTCTCGTCCATTTTGACACCTTGAGATTTTACCGTAAAACATTCATGATTTTTTTTACGATATACCTTATACATGTATATACTTATATTCATCCACAGGTCAAAAGTCTTCAGGGCTAAAATATTTCCTTATGAATTTTGACCAAAAAAAAAAAATTCATTGAAAAAAAAATTAATCTCTAATCTGATTAATCTTGAATTTTCATCCTATATAGTAATCCTTTGTGCTTTAAAACAAATCTACCTGCGGAACCGTAGCACTTATGGTCATTAAGACCATAAGAGCTATGGTTCCCCAGCTAAAATCATATCTTAAGAGAATATAGAAATAAAATTGATATGAATATTATAAGAGAAGAAACATTATTTATTTTTGCTTTTAATACTGAAAGATCATGAAAATCAAGCAAAAAAAGACTTGATAAGATTTTTTTAAATCATTTTATATGAAATATATGAGGGAAATATATTAGTTCAAAAAACCTTTTGACCCATGACTGTATATCATAATCATTTGACTTTTTTTAGTTTATCAATATCTTTAAATATGCTATAGCCTAAATGACTGACTATAAATAGTCTCATTCTCAGTAATCCCTAATTTAAGGGTAATTGATAGTAAAATGAAACCTGTCTAAATCAAACCCTGAATTAACTGGAATTCTGTATAAACCAAACTTTTTTTTCTTCTATAAAGTCCCAATGTAGTAAATCTTTGTTTATTTAACCTGTATAAACCTGTCTATTCCAAACACGTAAGCTGGTCCCAAGGAGGTTTGGTCTAGACAGGTTTCACAGAACATGAATTTCTAAAAACCTGAAAAACAGTACATGTACTATCAATTTTTCTTCATAAAGATTGGCTACACAATTGTACATGAACATGTAATACCATTGTACAAGAATGTAGATGTACACAAAATTAACCATCACATACCAACCATATAAATATATATTAATCATATCTTCAAATTAAATTTAAAACAAATTTATACAATATTTTTGGTATATTTTCCCACATTTTCAGAATGTTTTTTTTTTTAAATTTATTTTCATCATATTATCTTCAAATTAACTTTAAAATGTATTTTTGGTATATTTATTCCACTTTTTCAAAATGTATTTTTCAATCCTGTCTTTATATGCATTATATATTTATGAATGATATATTACATACAAATAATACTTAAGAAAAAAACTTGATATAAATGAATCGTACCACATAAATTTGTTTTAAAATTAAATTTGCAAATAAATTGACGAAAAAGTGAGATAGAAAAAATCACTTCTTTGATGATCCTCCATCATTATGACCATCGTCCAATAGGATGATCATACCTACATGTATATTAATCAGCGGTCAATAATCTTTTTACCACTTGTTTTCATATCAAACAGTTATGCCTTTCTTGTGCAATAATTATTGGGTCAATACACAAGATACTTTTAGAAAATTAAACTCTTGATCTAAAATTAAGTTTTCATTCTCTTTCATTCCAATTAAAGTTGACAATTTCGGTTTGATTGGAAATTTTCAGTGTCATTCAAGCCCTGTATAATGCTAAAAGTTAAAGAAAAACATGGTATATATTTTTTTTTAACTTTGAATGATGTTTAACGGCTGAAGATGACAATTAATTTGCATTACATTATTTGATAATGTCTAAATTACACTCATGATGCTTAAACTTCGTTATACAAAATGTATAACATTTTACAATAGTAATTCATAGACCAACAACAAATTCAAGTATTACATCATAACTCAATCTATTTAAAGGCACCATCGAACTAAAAAATGCGTATAAAAATGTTTTTGTGTATAATTCATTTTAAGTATTTAAAAATGTGTACATTGTCGTGCAATTACAAATTCATTAGAAATGGAAAGAAATACAAGATTTACCAAGCATTTATCATCCATTTTGTGACTGCCACAAAATAAATTCAACTACAATGGATATGACAATGAAGGTATTGCATATTCATCTGCAATACCTTTTTTTCAATAACATTATACATCTTTATTGATATTGTATACAAATAAAGCATAATTTTATTTGTACCTCTTTATTCATATGGTACAAAGTCCATGATAAGATATTGAACCTTTCTGATAGTCCCAAGACAACCTACAATCGTTGAATTTGTTGTTGATCTAGTAAGGCCATTTTTTCTTTCTTAATTCATAGGATCAATGGTTTTGTCAACAGTATTTTCTAAATGGTAAAGAAAAAAGCTTCATCTGTCGGCAATCCTCCTTAACAAAATAAAGAAAGAAAAATTAAAGCTTTGATTGAATTATCATTTCTACCTCCTGATCATAAAACTGATGTATATGATCAGCACATATATTTCAAACCATTTCCAATCATTTTTAGATATTAATAGTACATGTGTATATAACTTTTGATTGGGTGTTGGAAAGACTGCATCAAATGAGCTATGACTTTTCAGTAAATTTCTTCATCTTTCAGCAACGATACCATAATCCTATGAATAATTTAAAAAAATGGCCCAATTATAATCCCTCCCGACAAGAATGTCCATCAACATTCTGTTTAAAAAAAAAAAAAAAAAACGAAATGACCAGACTGCTTTCATCACAATAGAATTCAATTATGAAAATGCTGAAATTATCAGAAAAGTTATGAATTCTATTGTTTTATCACTGACAACAGGGGAGGCAATTATTTTTACTTCAAGAACTTTGAACAGCTCTTTTAATTTGCTAAGAATTACTGTTCTATAATTCAGGAATTATCAAGTTAATTATACTTTTCATTTTGCCTAATTTTAGTTTAGGTCCCCCTCCCCCTACCTGCTCTCTCCCTGTTGATGCCTCTCTTAAACAACCCCTGTTGTCACTATCTGGTCAAAATACAATACAACATAATGCCACCATTAACACTGTTTGTTTACTCAACTCATTAATGTCTAGCAAAGCATTTTCTAAAATTCAAGAAAAGAAGACTGCATTTTTCTTTTTTGAAAAAAATACATCTAAATAAAATTACACAGAATGAATACAGGAAATTATTTAAGAATACAAGCATAGGTCTACAAATTGTCACACTGACCAAAGTTGAGAAAACAAACATTGTTTGGCAATAAAACATTGTTAATTAAATATCTGACAAATTCTGTAAAAACATGTACTAAGTTATGTAACCCAGCCATATATCATACTTTATAACAGGTTAAAATAATACTGGTACTATTCTTGATCTTAAAACAGTATCAGAATTTAATTTACAGTGTTCATATTTAAAACTAAAGGTTCTACGAGTCTTGTATTGCTCATCTTGTTACATAAATTGGTTAATTTTCATTCCCTGAACATGTTAATTTCTATACTAAGGGTAAAGCACTCCAAAATATAGCAATAATCAGTCAGGACCTTGCAAGAAACATTTGGCTGTCAATAGATTTTTTTTTTAAATTTCAGATAAGTACCAACATATTGTCTACACTGTTATACACAGTTTCAATTCTATTAAGTCATGTTAAACTATAAATACCACTGACATTTAACACTGGATTTCAGCCATCGTAGATCACTGAAGTAACATTTGCTCGAAACCTGGCAAAACACATCCCTGAAAACTTTTATGTCAAACAACATAGCTCTTTCTTAAACAAAACATTTAAAAACAATCATTGATCAGAGACTGTAATTGGCCCCAGTAGTCACATCCAATTTCTGATTGATTCCAAAAAGTAAACACACTATGATAGGGCATCACAAGGAAACATTAGGGACCATTGATGACTAATTTCCAAATGGTTCAGATGAATAGATCAAGATAAACAGCTAACAACGATACACAGATGACTGATAGCACAAGCTGACATGACCTTTTAGGTCAGGCTAAAAAAAAGTGCACAAATACCCCCTCAAATACTGAATGTGTGAATTATTTTGTCACAAACAAGGCTTGAGAATTGTTGCCATAAGTTATTTTTGGGGTAACATTATGTCACAAGTAGGTGACATTGATATACCTTTAGGACATATCAAACACTGAATTGTTGTTGAATACCTTTTTAGGGCAAAATTAGACCATGATATTATTCAGTTATTCCCAAGGTCCGTCGGACATGTGGCAATGTCCAGTAAAAATTGGTTTGGTCCAGTAAAAGGTTATTCATTACTGGACCAAATCACCAGTAGAAATCTGAGCATCTTCTCTGTGGAGCATGTGAATGTCCTGTAAACTTCATGCTCGGTCCAGTAATTTGTACTCCTTTACTGGATCGAATGTCCATTCAACTTCAATTTACCTTTGGAAAGACTGTATTATTGTTCCAAATCGTAAATGTCCTATATTACCACCCTATGTTTGTAGTAAATATGTATGTAATACAATTTTTTTTCTTCAAATTAAGACATCCATTTTCTTCTGATAAAGGGGAATAATCCTGGAAAGGCTAAAGTTTTTTTAAGGGGGGGGGCCTGACAATTACTTAATAACTGATTCAATGTACTTGCATTAAAAAAATACATACAAATAGATTTTTATGAAACTTTCATTCTATGTTATGCACCCCAATCACCATGGAGACAGACACACAAGAGATGACTATGTCCACCACCTTTTAAAAGTTGGGGGATAAAAATAGCACCAATAATAATGGCGACTATCAAAAGGTATATTGCATCGAACATAATTGCACTATACCGGTAAATATAAAAGGCTTATAAGGAAATAAATGTATGGAAGGTATACATATAATAATGAAAACATCAAATGCAGTTTTAAACTGCATTTAGAAAACAAAATCATAGCACAAAGTATCTTTTCATTGATATAACTTTCTAAGATACTGCTGTACTTCAATACCTCTTTAGTAAAAAATATGGTTTGAAATGAGAGATCTGGCCTCACAGTCAGAAAATTTGTTGTTTTTGAGTTTTGTACTCGTATTCGAAAACTACCCAATCAGAACATCATATCCGATAAATATAGTGTTCTGATTGGACGATTTTTGGAGTACAAGTACAAAATTTGTACTCAAAAGTTTTATGTTTAAACATAAGATACACAGATTAAAATTGTATTGCATTATTTTCCATACATTTATTTCAGCCTCAAATAAACACATTTTATCACAAAAATCATTGACAAAGATACATTCACAGACAACTTATATAATACCTCAATAGTCATTCAATTCAACTCAATTCATATACACAAAAAATAAAATAAATGTTTTTTGACATCAAATTCACAACGCAACAGTGATGGAGAATATAAATAATGCTGAAAAAAATCAGGGCATAGTGAAAAAAAAAAAAGATTTAAAAAATCTTATAATTTATTTTCATGACAAATTTAAACAAAATTTTCCCCATCATACAATTGTAACAAAAAATGATTTTAGGACCAATAGCAGATGCATTTCAGTTTTTTGGAGGGAAAAACACTTATTTGAGCAGATGATATCTATAGTACCACAGCACAGCCAAAATACATTTAACAACCTCTAAAATAAATTTCTCTCAAGCAAGTTACAAATGATGAAAAGTTTGCAGAAATTGCAAAAAGTTTGCAAAATATTTTATGGATTTTGTGGAAGATGTGTGCCATCTGTCATCCCCCAATGATATATAAAACAACACATTAAAAAAAAAAGAGCTCTAACTCAGATAGGCCTGTGGAAACCTGGAAAAATCTAGGTCAAGGGAAATTAAATAGGAGGTGTTTTCATAAATAATGGAATAAATGTGACAAAGTTTAGTTAAATTCCAAGAGGAATTACTGATAACACTAGTGTGGCAATAATACAAGACAATTAAGGATGTAGATGATGGTACATGCAGACAGACTTTGATCCCCTATATGTAAGCTCTGCTATGCAGGCCACACAATAAAATAAATGTACTTCACATATTCTTCTATTATACTGTAATATCTGTTTCACTAGAAACTTCAAAAAAATAATATATGAATAACTAAAACATGCATCTAATCTCTCATTCATGACAACATTCATACCATGTGTAAAATCTGCATTTAATGCTTAAATAAAATCTTCCAACATAAAATGTAAAAACATGTCAGTAGAATTTTTGGCCATAAACATTTACTTCCTCCTGACAATTTCTATATTTAAATCTGATGAATTTTCATATGGGTCTCAACTATGTTACTTGATCACTGTGGAAATGTAAACATAGTTTTAAAATTTTGTTGGGGGGGATGGGGGTTCTCAGTGGACATGATTATACCAGTTGGTCTACATCTACTGGTAGTTGCACACAACAAGCACCAATCATTCTAAAAAAAAGTTCAGAGTTTGACTCTTGCTTGTTTAAATATGTACTACATGTATATATATATATATATATGAATATAATAAAAATTAGAATTAAAACAGGATTCTGGAACTTCAATCACATTTTATATAGCACCTGATATAACATGTGCTATATAAAATGTGATTGAAGTTCCAGAATTCTGTTTTAATTCTAATTTTTATACAGTCAAACCTGTATATAAAGGCCACAAAAGGGAATCTGAAAATGTGACCTTAATGAGCAGTTGCCCTTTATATACAGGTTCAAATTATATGCACTATTCATTAATGAGAAAAATGAGACTGCCTTTTATAGACAATGATTTTCTATGTAGAGGTGTCCTTTAAGGCAGGTTTGACTTAAACTATATGACTTGCATGACAAAACATGTCCGCCATTAGCAGACGGTCACTTCTATATTTTCTGCAAGCTATACAACTGATATTTATCATGTAATTAAAATTATTGTTTAAAGGGTAATTAAAAACTATAATAATGTTTTGATTTCTTTTTCTTAAATTAAAGGAAAAAAAATATCAGAAAAAATCTCAAAGTTATTGCTAATTTTTAACAATGTTTTGGTAGAAGGACAAACATATAGAGGTAGTCCAGTATAGCCCAACTGTACAAGCTGGGTATATTTACCCTTTTCAAAATCTAAATTTATAAAATACAATCAACAATTAAAGAAATTATAAGTAACTTAAAACTTACAACGTTGTCATGGCAGCATGAAAGTAAAATAAAAGAAGAATGTGTCTACAGGATACAGATGTCCCACTTTCAGCTAATATCAAATTAAAAGCTATGTCAGGCGCCACAAACAGTGGAATTCAGCTGGTCTAAGGAAACTACAAATAACTAAGAGGCATAATTCTGGAACCATACACATAACAGTCAAAATCAAGCTTGACCATCGTGTAAAAATTTCAAAATGTTTTACCGAGGGAAACTAAAGATTTAGCATGAAAACCATAAATTTGACATTTTTTCAAATAACTAAGGGGTGTAACTCTGGATCTATACCAAAAGTGAACTTGACCTATGTATTGTGGTCAAAAGCATTACATAAAAATTTCAAAACATTTAGGTAAGTGAAACTCAAAGCACAGAAACAAATAAAAATGGAACAGACAGGACAACAGACATGGGGAACACTTAACACATAAAAAGTGAGGAACAATTACTGATTTTCAGTTTGAAGTAACTGAATATTACAGACGTTTAAGTTAATTACTTTTTTCGAGTATTTAACAAGCTGAGTAACCTAAATAAAACCCTGCTGAATATTCACATCCTTGGTAATAACTCGCTCAATACATGTTGGTAAAAATATTATGAAACTTGAGACAGTTTTCAACTGTTTACAAGAAAGATCTATTTTCATACATTTTTATCAATTCAAAATAATATTTTATGCAATTATAAGCATTTATTTAGAAAGGTTATTGATCATGGATCTCCAAACTTATTGAATATCGTTAACTGACGACCATGTTATGTTATCCCATGAAACATTTATTATTTTTGTTCTGTCTGAAAAACCTGTTAATAGGGAAAGTATCTCAGATCTTAAATTTTGGCTGAAAAGCAAAAATAAATCTACATATCTATATACATGCAAAAGGATCATAAATATGATATGGAATTACACCTAGATTGATTAACACTTACACAGGTGATGTTATCACTAAAATAAACCAGTGATTTCATAAATTTTTTTATTTACAGATGATAAAAATGACATTTTTGGCAATAAGCTGCAAAATATATTGTGACTAGTTAGCATCATGTCAAACTATACAAATACAATAGCACTTTTACATAAACAATTAAATACTTTTAAATCAACAAAAATTATCAAATTTAATTGATTTAAATACATAAAATAAAAAAATATTTGTGATTAAGTATGTGAAATCTAGCCACCCTCCGCCTCCCACTTTCCCCACTTCCTCTGCTTGATGATGAGATCAGTATTTAAAATGAAGCCCATTTACCGGTTTAACCCGCCACATATTTGTGCCTGTCCCAAGCCAGGATCTTCTGAATCTCATCCAGAAAGGATGACTTCATTAACACTATTTCTAGCTGTATTTTAGTCTGCACAGAAAATACAGTTATATTTTTTTTTCCAGATTATACAACCATAAATATAACTAAAACTAGAGGCTCACATGAGCCTGTATCGCTCACCTGACATAACTAAGTCCTCTTAAGAATGTCTGCATGCCGAATACATCTAAGTTACTATTCAAATCCCATAGGGTTCTATGTTAAAACTATGTCTGTTCATGGCAGCCATCATGGATGGAGGTAGTAGTCACCAGATACAATTTTAAAAGTATACTACCCAAGGACCATCCATGCCATATTTGCTTTAAATTGGCTGACTGGTTTCAGAGGGAAGACTTTTAAACAATTTTCCCATAGGGTCCTATGTTAAAACTATGTCCGCTGACTGCGGCAATCTTGGATGGAGGTCGGGCTCACAGGACATAATTTTGAAAGTTGACCACCTAAGGACCATTCATGCCATGTTTGCTTTAAATTGACTTGCTGGTTTCAGAGGTGAAGACTTTTAAATTTTTTTTCCATAGGTCCTATGTTAAAACTAAGTCGAGTCATGGTGGCCATCTTGAATTTCCGATCAGCAAACGATTCACAAGTTTAGTACAGGATCACCCAATGATCATTCCTGTAAAGTCACAATTCAATTGGCTTAGTGGTTTCTAACAAGACGATTTTTAAAATTTTGACCAATCAGAATACATTATGGGCCCTGGCAGCCATGTTGGATTTCCGATCAGCGCCAAAAACAAAAATCTTATATATGACCATCTAATGAACATTTCTGCCAAGATTGGTTCAAATCTGTTGCGTGGTTTCAGAAAAAAAGATGAAAATGTGAAATTCCCATAGGGTCCAATGTTAAACTAAGTCGAGTCATGGCGGCCATCTTGGATATGCGATCGGCACAAAAATAACAAATTTAGTAGAGGACCATCCAATCATCATTTCTGTAATGTTACAATTCCATCGGCTAAGTAGTTTCTGACAAGAAGATTTTCAAAGTTTCAACCAATCAGAACACATTATTGGCCCTGGCAGCCATGTTGGATTTCCGATCTGCACCAAAATAACAAATTTAGTAGAGGACCTCCCAATGAACATTTCTGCCAAATTTGGTCCAAATCAGTTCAGTGGTTTCAAAGAAGAAGAAGAAAGTATGAAAAGTTTACAGACGCGGACGACGACGACGGACGCAAAGTGATGACAAAAGCTCACATGACCCTTTGGGTCAGGTGAGCTAAAAAAGGGGTTGCCCTTCATACAACTCACAATAAAAAAAAAAAAGATCTCCCCTAAAATCAAAAATCACCTTTAATCCATTATATTTGAGCTAGATTTACGATCTTTGTCTTTTGTTGTTTCTTTATCTTTTATAATGTATTTCCTTGTTAAACTGACTGTACAATTCTTGATGTATACTAATGTACGACTCGTTTATAAAGAAAACACCCACATGTTTTTACATGTAAACAAGTATCTGTTTGTATCACAAAAAACCCACTGATTATGAAAATGTAAAATTCATGTTAATAAATAACAAAAATTAAGATAACAGCCACTAAAAATAGTGTATTCTTTTCTTCTTTCCTCTGTCTTTCCTTTCAATAGAAAGCTGCCTTCATTTTCATGTCAACAATCTTCTCTTTCTTCCTGAGAATGTCTCCAAGTGCTTTCTGTGCTAGGACTTTGAAAGTTCCTTTAAACTGTTTAAATATGCTTCATGTAATGTGTTTATAAAACTAGGGTCAGTCTGAAAATAAAAGAAAAAATATTTATTTTGCTGATTAATACATAATTATATTATTATATATAATCAAACTTGTATTTAATGATCACCATTGTGACAAAGGAAAAATGACTGCATGAGACTGTAAGGTGCTTATTTAAGATTGGGTTATTCAGATTGTCAGTACCAGTCTATAATGATTTGAATATTACTGTTACCGAAAGTTAATTTATTTGAAAACATGGCTTTCGCTTTGTTATGCTGCATTTTTCATGTGTAGCAATTTACAATTAATTAGTTACAAATTATTTAATGATTTGCTAGGTTAATTGCTACAATCTTGTATCGAGAACACCATGAAAGCTAATCACCAAGACTAGGATAAAAAGTGACAGTTCAATACCCGGTAAACTAATATGAGGAGATAAACTTTGAGTGAAGACTGACCACTTGTTTCTTGTTTAATTTAAATAACCTGCAAATCCATTCATGAGGGTTTCAAACTGGCCATTTACAGCAAGTGACTGCTAATCTAAGGTGATCGTTAGGGCAAGTTTTGAAAACCTGTAGAAAATAAGGTAGTACTGGGGAAGGGCCTATGAACAGATGTTTTTATTTTTCCACCAGTATTCACTGAGATAATGGATAAGCTCGGATAAGATTTCCTTTTAACTGGGCACTAATAAACTTCTGCCCATAAGGAGCTGCTGCAAGTTGTGCAAGGAGTGTGGCATGCATTCTAGAAGCACCAGGCAGGTCCCCC
Organism: Gigantidas platifrons; assembly: GCA_002080005.1. Classification (NCBI taxonomy): domain Eukaryota; kingdom Metazoa; phylum Mollusca; class Bivalvia; order Mytilida; family Modiolidae; genus Gigantidas; species Gigantidas platifrons. The sequence goes on from MJUT01023511.1 coordinate 591,096, forward strand.
CTTTTATAAGGTCACTTTCATCAAAGGCAAGATTTCAGATGTACTGAGGTAGTAAAACACTACAAATTGCCCTATACCCCCGACCCCCCCCCTTTTCCAATCCCAAAGAAATATCTCTTACAAGACTACATTTTGCACTGCAGAAGGCAGACTACTGGACTGTCCTTAAGGTGAGTTGTTATGATCTATTCTACAAAAGTAATGGATGTCCCTATATTCCCAGAAAGCTACCACAGCCCAAAAGTACCCAAACTTTTTTTCTCAAGTAACCTTTTCATAGTAGAGCAAAATATTTGATATACAGTCAAACTTGTGTTAAGAGGTCCCCTTTGGGACAAAGAAACAATGGCCTTATAGGACAGGTGACCTCTTAAAAGAGGTTCAATTCATATGAATTTTTCTATGACAGGACAAGAAAAAGATTACCTTTTAATACAGGTGACTGCTTAATAGAGGTGACCACATGGGCAGGTTTGCCTGTATATCTATCAATTTTTTTAGATGGAAAATAACAAATCAATCCGCTTTTTTTCTAAAGGACGTCAGTAGATAAAATTAAGAGTGTACCTTCATCAAATGTACTATTGCCTGCTGTAATTGTTCTTTTGTTAAAGCTGCAACAGGAAGACTAGTGCTGCCCTCTTGTGATGACCCTGAATCATTGCTTCTATTTAATCTTCCTGGTTCATCTGAAATTAAGAATATATTCTAACATGACGTCCTTCATTGGCTATATAAATAATACAGTGATAAAACTCATGATATATTTTAATTCGCTCATGCGTATTGACGAACAAATTACAAACATAATTCCCTAGTGAATTTATGTATTCATACAGCACTGTGGAGCATAACAAACATAAAAATGCCCGTATTGTTTAACCTATATTTTTTCGGAATAAATACTTAAGACAACCATCAATGGACTTTGACTTTTGAAATTTAACATCTTCCGGAAGTCGTTTACAAGGAACGCTGATGACATTGAAACACATGGTTACTGATTTATTTTAAGATTTTGTGAGCATTTTAGTTGTTTAAGTTGCTAAATTCAAAATGCCATTAAATTGAAAAATATCAGTAACTTCATAGCATCACAGTCTATTTATACATAAGAGAAAAACAACTGTAAACTGTAAAACATGAAGGTTAGTGAATTTTGTTATGAAATGCAAACCGACTTCCACTTAAAAAAATAAGTTAGATTTTTCCTACTAGAATCGAAATAATTCATGGAAGCCAGAGTTTGTATCACGTTTTAACATGGGTTACATTATTTTCGTTGCATTTTATCCCTCGCTAACGCTCGAGATAAAATTTGTACGAAAATAATGTTACCCATGTTAAAACTGTATACAATGAATTATTTCTTAAATAAATTCCTTTTTGAATCAGAACTAAAAACGTCGTAGCCCAAATGCCGTCATCCTCGAAAATTGATTATTGTTTACTCATAACAGTTTGAAGTTAAGCTACAGTATATTCATAATGTCTTTGTCTGTATGACCCTTTTGATGCCCCTGTTATGGTACAGGCATGTTGAATATCTAAGTCTTCAAAAAGTTTTTCATGGACAAATTTAAAAGTAGTTACCTGCACAAACAATATACACTAAGATTCAAGTATTTGTGAAAAATGAATAAGTTCAACAATCTGTAATGTTGTGAAAAATTAATCAAAATAGTAATCCTAACCACATGAACATCTTCGATATATATATAAAAAAAACATATATAAAATACTTCTAAATTGTCCCCCTCAAGAGAGACAACTCTCTCTTTTAAGACTACTTTTTCATTTTAGACCGGGTGGCCTTATAAGAGGGGGGACTAAAGTACTACCTACCTGAAAGTGATGAGGCAGGTGATTTTTGTGAACCTCTAACAAATGCCATGGGAGATAATAAAACATTGGATTGTAATGAGGCTGCGGCTGCTGACAACTGTTTTGTCGAAGTTGTACTGGCCTGTAATAAATAGGAAAATAGTCAAATCTGTTGTAAATCCAATACAATCACAACCATGACACACCCCCAATTGAAAATGAAACATTTTCCCAGCAATATCAAGGCAAGAACAAGCTACATTTTGAAGAGAAGAAGATGACTGTATTATACTAAACCAACACACTTAGTTGGATTGCATAGTGCTAGCTCACTGAAACAAGTCTGTGGGTGGAGATATTGCTCCACTCTGACACATTATCCTGATTCCAAGCCAAGCTCGTCTTTGCTATTTCTCCTTACTGTTACATGGTTAGCAGAGAACCAGTAAATACTTATTTTATAGTCTATGTTTTAAACTGACTGGGGCTTGAACCAACCATCTGCCCCATTCAAGGTGATCACGATCACCATTACATGAACAGACTGGGGCTTGAACCAACCATCTGCCCCATTCAAGGTGATCACGATCACCATTACATGAACAGACTGGGGCTTGAATCAACCATCTGCCCCATTCAAGGTGATCACGATCACCATTACACGAACAGACTGGGGCTTGAACCAACCATCTGCCCCATTCAACCATTACACGAACAGACTGGGGCTTGAACCAACCATCTGCCCCATTCAAGGTGATCACGATAACCATTACACAAACAGACTGGGGCTTGAACCAACCATCTGCCCCATTCAAGGTGATCACGATAACCATTACACGAACAGACTGGGGCTTGAACCAACCATCTGTCCCATTCAAGGTGATCACGATAATCATTACACGAACAGACTGGGGCTTGAACCAACCATCTGCCCCATTCAAGGTGATCATGATAACCATTACACGAACAGACTGGGGCTTGAACCAACCATCTGCCCCATTCAAGGTGATCACGATAACCATTACACGAACAGACTGGAGCTTGAACCAACCATCTGCCCCATTCAAGGTGATCACGATAACCATTACACGAACAGACTGGGACTTGAACCAACCTATCTGCCCCATCCAAGGTGATCACGATAACCATTACACGAACAGACTGGGGTTTGAACCAACCATCTGCCCCATTCAAGGTGATCACGATAACCATTACACGAACAGACTGGGGCTTGAACCAACCATCTGCCCATCACGATAACCATTACACGAACAGACTGGGGCTTGAACCAACCATCTGCCCCATTCAAGATGATCACGATAACCATTACACGAACAGACTGGGGCTTGAACCAACCATCTGCCCCATTCAAGGTGATCACGATAACCAATACACGAACAATGTGGCTACTAACCATTACACCACTGAGATATTTGGTAGAATCAATGGGTAAATTTGTTAGATTGTCCATGGATTCTCAACTATATGTTATCTACAATGTGTTTACTATTATCAAGCCATTACATTGAAAACTATATCTAATTCAAATCTTGAATAAACCTGAATCCTGTGTAAACTAATCACTCAATCTTGCAAATATAATAAATGTTTGTAAATTTAACCTGTATAAATCTGAATACCTGTCTATTCCAAACAAAAATTGACTTTATGGTGATCGGTGTAGAAAAGATTTCAATGTGCCATCATATTGCACTACACAGATTTTTATTATATTTCTAAATGATACATGTTTACATTAGATGAACAGTCATGATATGACTGAAATATAGTTGAAAGTGGCGTTAACATAATCCCCCCTACATTACATGAAGCATATTTAAACAGTTTAAAAGAACTTTCAAAGTCCTAGCACAGAAAACACTTAAAGACATTCTCAGGAAGAAAGAGAAGATTGTTGACATGAAAATGAAGGCAGCTTTTTATTTAAAGGAAAGACAGAGGAAAGAAGAACAGAAAACATCTCTAATTTAGAGGTTGATATTTTTTTATTGTTGTTATTAATTAATATACATTTAACATTTTGTGGTATAAACAGGTGTTTGTTTACATGTAAAACTAAAAACTAAAGTGGGTGTTAGTGGGCGTTTCATTTATGTTTGAGTTTTACCTTTGTTTACATCAGGAAATATTAAACAACAATCTATCAACATAATTATTATCTGTGTAATAAATTCTTTGAATTGTTGATAATATGTATATTGACAAGGTGATGGTCAAAACTGACAGTATGTAAATCATAAAGGGCATTAACTCTTTTAAAAATAGCTCTGTTGGGTCATATATAAGCAAGATGCCAAGTTTCAAAGAGATCTCATTCAAAATAAAGGAGTATATTTTACAATGCCGCGATATAACTGAAAAATTGTTGAGAGTGGAGTTAAACACCATAACCCTATTCTATTTTACAAGGTACTGAAGGACAATGGACAGATGGACATGACAAAAACACATAATGATTTAAATACCTTTTCTGAACTTGAGACAGATGAACTTGATTTTTCTAAAGCTGCTGGAGTCAGTAGCTCGGCACTACTCACTCTGCCTATACCTGGCAATCCACTATCTGCTTGCCTAATGAGATTTTCCGAGGCAGGCGACCTCCTCTTAACACTGCCTAATACCTGCAGTCCACTTTCTGACTGTCTACTAACATTTTCTGATGGGGAAGCCCTCTTTAATACACTATCACTTAATCTATTTATAGGAAGGGCATCCCCAAATCTATCAGTCAAGTCTTGCATTACGGATTTTGTACCAAACTCACTAACCGAGTCTGATAAAGAGAATCTTGCACGTTCAATCATAGCTACTACAGAGTCACTATCTCCTCCTTGTAAGATGTGAGATATGTCTTTTTGAGATTTTGACGTTGTTTTGTATGAGCCTCCATTTGAAAGAGACAATGATGAAGAAGGTAATTCCCCACGTTGCTGTCGTTCTATTTCCTCCACCATTGACCCTGATGACATGATGTGTTTCAATAATGCTGGAACATCTTGTGAGTCTTCAGACTCTGTCACATTACGTGTTTCAGTCACCGACACCGACCTAAAATGAACATATATCAGTACAACTCTTGATTTGAAATGATTAATTACAGTATCCCCCTCTTATTATAAGGCCACTCCCACCAAATCCTGGAAGGTCACCCTTCTTATCAGGCTAAATTTCAGATTCAATGAGATAGTAAAATACTACTAAATTGTTCTCTTCATGATAGGACACTACCTTTATAAGGACACTTTGCAGAAAGGATGGAAAGACTGTCATTGATTTTTTAACAAGTGAGCAGAATTACAGCTATATTCATGAAGACAATAATTTGACAAACAGTAAATCAGGTCAAGGTGGCATTTGGATGAGCTAACAGTCTAACAGACGAACATTTTGTATTGCCACCAGTAAAAGGGGAGATAATAGATAGGGTCAACAGATTTTTCCTTGCAAAAGGTCACATACTGAATTGAAAGATAATGATGTTTGACTCTACCACATTAAAACCTTTCTTTGAACCACTAAATAAAGCACAAATAATGATAAAAAGTATTAGGAAACTTCCACTTTACCCTGTATAATTTCATATAAAATTACTAGAGACAACTGTGGTCATGATCGTATGGTAGTTGGATTTACAATTACCTGTAAATCCTACTCATAGCCAGCTGTATTTGACATAACATTATGTGATAAAGTTTGTCAGTGACTTGTGGCAGGTCAGTGGTTTTTTCTGGGTAGTCTGGTTTCCTCCACCAATAAAACTGACCGCCACGATAAAACTGAAATATTGTTGAAATTGGCGTAAAACACCATCAATCTAACCCTTAAACTACAATTCAAATTTTTCTTATCCTGAAGTCAAATCATGTCCAATATTGACAATATTTTTCATTGACATGTTTTGGTTAAAATGAATTCAGTTTTGTGTTTAACCTGTGTATTTTTTGGTTTATAAAATTGTCTTGAAATTATAGAAAATAACTGCATCTAATTATGTTCACAATTTTTTTTTCAAAATCAGGCTTAAATTGGGGTGTCAAAACATTCAGATTCTAAATATAAAAGTTGGCTTCAGGCTGCTTGTTTTAGACAGGTAAGATTGATGGCTGATTTATTTAGACAGATTGGCTTGAAGGATGGTTGTTTGATACAGGTTTTACATAATTTTATTCAAATCTAAAATGTTACCTATGAAAGGCAGGTGGAGGTTTACTTGTTTCAACCACAGATGTTTGACTTCTGACTTTCTGACTTTGTTGCATACTGGCATTTCTAAATAATGTTTCCAGTGTCAGTGTCCCTGATGAGGATCCTAAGCTCTGAATTTGATCAACACCTTCAATTAAAAAAAATACAGTATATGCGTAACATATATAACAACTAGCAGAAAGGGGAGAGCACTTGTACATCATAATATATATTGTGTGTCTTCTTTGTCTTAAGGTTCATTGGTAAGTAACAAAACAGCAGATATCTGGTGGTCATGACATAGCTGTAAAACTGTTCAAAGTGACGATAAACATCCATAAATCAAACTATTAGAAATTCTTGTCATTTTTCAGTATCAATAATACTGATGTAACTTGAACAGCATTGATTGATTGATTGATTGTTGGTTATTAAACATCCAGCAGTAAATATTTCCTGTCACATGCTTTTGACTCATATAAATCAGTTATAAAATCTGAATCCTCTGCCATAACTTTATTAGGTCTTTTACATATTTGATTTATGTTACAAACTGGACTTTTTGGGATTGCTTTTTTCAGGTTTTGTATTTGCCAGATTGGTTTTGCCTTTTTATATATAAATATTTATTTATCTGCAATGTTTTCTTAAAAAATGTGAACATATAAGATTTGCTATATACACAATTTCTTCGCCATTTCTTCTCAGTTTATAGAGTAATCTGTTTTAATATCAGAAACAAACCTGATTCTTCTGCCATTGCTTTGACAGGTCTTGGACGTATCAGATCAGATGACTTTGTGGCTGAGGCATTAGGGTTATCAATAAAAGGCTTGGGGTCTGGTTTGCTCTTGGACTACAATGAAGAAACAAAAAGTATTATAAAGTAGAAAAAAATAATATTAAAGAAATATATCCATGAAAGGATTTTAATTCATGCATCTCTATAGACATTAATTTTCCAGCAATATCGTCATTTGTCCACTCACAAATGACCCGGATGAATTGTAGGACCGCATTTATTGTGAAAGGGTGTATTATGGAGGATTGCTTATGTAAAAAAGAACATATTCATGGGTTCGTATATCGAGGGGTTATTGCCACAACCACGTAACAGAAAAATTGCAAGTTTTCAGGAGAGAAGGTTTTCTTGATTTTTTGACAAGATTAAAATAGCAACAGATGAAAAGTCTTTGTTATTCAGTAGACATATACTATATTCTTATGTGATTAAATTCACAAACTTAAATATAAATACAAAAAGGATTTATTTCAATAAAAAGATCATACCATTTTTTGACAACAAAAAAGTGGTTATAAAATCTAAAAATGAATTTGCCAAAACCAAGTATCTAATGATACTATTTTGATGCATAACATATCTAAATTACTGAAACGAGTTTTTATTTTGCCACAAGATTGTAACACACAGTATTTGATTGTTGCATTTGACAATATGTTTTTTTATTTCAACATTAAGTCTTCAATATCATCTTAACTAACTCGAATAATTCAGCGCCCTCTATCCGCTATCGCTACTCGAGGGCTTGAACTCTCCTTGTGATAAAAATGCGTCAGCTGCTCTCTGAAAGAAAGAGCCAATCAACGATGATTATTTGCCGAGTATGCGCAAGGCGGTTCTTTCAATTTCCGGTAATGTTTACAAACAACAAGAAATGGAGATCGACAAGTTGATTTACGATGTTTAATTCATTATTTAGTTTTCCTACATTTCTTCTCTTTTCACCTTTTAGAAGAGTAAGGTGAAACACGTGGGTACAATGAAAACATTTGACACCTGAATGCTCCATTGACCTATGTTTACAAACATTTCCTAAGCTCCTCCTTCTTTTAGTGCCAAAAGTCACCACACACAGTTTATACCCAGAATGCATTGCTAATTTGAAACTTCCGATTGACGTGTTTTATCGAGAAAGTCGTTCAGACATAAATATAGCAAAGCGTAATATAACGACCGGATTATTCGGGTTACATCTTAACTAAAAATAATTGTTTGTCGCATTTCAAAAATGACATTGGAAAATATTTTCTTTTACACGCAAAAACATTTTACATTACAATTATTAAATAATTGGAGTTTATCACGAATCTTATCTATCATACTTGTTACTGGCTTCAGCCTTTTCCCAGGCTACAGTTACCAGATGGCTGTGATGTAATACTATGTATTACATTTCGGTTTGTGTGCTACGTCATCAGTCAAATTCTTTGTTGCATACGCTGCAGACTTATAGTAAGTTTGTTGATTCAAACTTTGACTTGCGCAATTATTTTATTGGATTTTTATTATCACATTAATTTCACGATTATTCTTTTCTTGGATGTGTTAGTCACTGAACATATATCGAATTTGTGACATTTACAGTCAGTCAATATTCATGGAGTGAACGTTCGTCTCGCTTTCATTTTTCAATTTGACAATGGCTACCAGACGCTGTGCGTCAATAAGAAACCATTTGGACTCATCTAATCCTGCAAACTGGACTTCCGCAGAATTGAAGGTCGAATTGGAAAAAATTGGAATCAAAATTAACGAAAACTTATCAAATAAACAATTACATAGGATTTATTTGGACAATAAGAAAAATAGTTCCGATAATGTTGGGTCCGGTGCTGAACAAGTTGATGCAGCTCAAACTAACGATGCTTCGGTGAATTCCAGTGGTTTAGTTACAGATACAGAAACAATCCGTGACAACTTACAACCGCCAATTAATTCATCGCTTACCAATATTAATCTGGATACCGACAGTACAAGTGCGCGGATGAATCTACATGGGACAACGCCTAGTACGTCTGCGCATGGACATAGCGCATTTCCGCCCAGCTCAAATCAAAACAATAACATTGAGTGCTCACTTTTATCGAACACTATAGCCCTATGTCAACAGGCTCTCGCAGGTGTGTCAGGTCAAACTGACAAATTTAACTTACACACAGCTATGAACGCTTGCCAACAACAGACAACGTCGTTTCCGCTACATTATCAACAGAGGTCACCGATGTTGGGAGAATTTGGAAGCAGTGTTTTCCGTCCCTCAGTTCCCTTGTTTTCAACTTTAAATCAGCAGCAAACAAAATTCGGTTATCCAGCTGCAGTATTTTCTGGAGTAGATATGGTCTCCCCTGAGATACGTTCAAAAATTATTGCAGGTAAAGATATCAATCGTGAATTTATTATTGCCTTTGGTCGATATAAACAAATTATGTGTTCGGCTTTTCCAAACAGAGCTGAAGAGCTAGATGCTTATTTAGCTCATATAGTAGAAACCACAAGAGTTTGGCCCCAGAAATTCTATGAATACCATAAAATGTTTAGCTCGAAATGTGCTATAATGTTGCAGGAGCACAACATCAAACTCGACTGGTCTCTCGGAGATCTGGATTTGCGGCAGTTAGTGTGTGCAGGTTCTAGGGTCAATATGTGCAATTTGTGTTCTTCAACACTGCATAGTGCGTCTATGTGCCCTAACATTAATTCTAGAAGTAACCAGTCTCAATATTCCAGGGGTCCATCTTCTACTCAACTGCTAGACCGATATGGGAGAGATGTCATGTTTTGTGACGGGGTGCAAATATGTAACAATTTTAACCAGCCCAAGGGATGCAGTAAACCGTACTGCAGATACAGTCACATTTGTAAATTGTGTAAACTTCATGGCCATGAAAAATTTCAGTGTTCTGGAACCAGGCACATGCAAAACAATAAACAAGCAGAATCACATGGCAGTAAAGATGGAAGCAAACAACCTTATGCTAAAACTAAATGACTAGTAGAACATGAACTTAGTTGCAATGTAGAGCCGTCAACACAAATTAACATAGATCAGTTAGAATTTGAACTAGTTATCTTAATAACAAATTTATAGTCAAAGCGAAAAATACTGAGGTAAACCATATCTTATGTCACAATGTAATAGAAGAAAATAAAAAGGTCACAATACATGAAATAAGAGTGGAAACATATGTTTGCAATACACTATTTTATAATTCCATGTTTTTCAATGTATTTTATCGATGTCCTTGTCCTCAATTTACTAATCGAAGATCAATTTAGTCTCCGTCAGAATCTTGCTTGTCTTCCTGCACGTCTGGTACCGAAAGGGTATCAGGTACTTTATTGTTTGCTGGCAATTCTTTGTAAAAGTCTAATACTCGGAGGGAATGACACACATTTTACACAAATTCAAAAGGTTCTTCTTTTTTGCCAAAGAAAGTGGCTGTTTTCCTCTGTACTTTTTTGGCAAATCTTTCCCCCCTCAAATTAACTATTGGTATTCTCTTCTCGTCTACTGCTATTACTCTCATTTTCTTAAATTCACGGTCATAACAATACTTAAATAGTATGTGTCCTTGATCTTTCTTTGAAAATCTCAACCATTTGATCTTCATCCAATTAATTTTGTCGCCATTGCAGTCCACCTTGCTGTATTTCATGGATGTCCTGGTCAGGTCTTAAAAGTCATAGATGTCTTTATACTGTAAGGGTTTTTCCTTCTAGCCATTCGTACTACAGTTGCCCATTGACTTGTTGCATAAATTTCCGTCTTCTTTTTTTTTTTTCTTCATATTCTATTGCTGAAGGGGGTCCGTGTGGCTCAATGAGTTAGGTCGCTGGATCTAACAACTCATACAAGACTATAACCAATACGGCGTGAGTTCAAGACCTGGTTTGTAAATTACAAAAAAGGGTGCACTCGACTCGCAGCCGCATGTGATAAAGTTTACCAGTTGCTTGCCCATGGTCGGTGGTTCTCTCCGGCTTCCTCCACCACTAAAACTGGTCGCCACGATATAGCTGAAATATTGTTGAAAGTGGAGTTAAAACACCAAAAATCAAATCAAATCTATTGCTGAATGCATGCTGTCAAATTCCATCTGGGTATGCCCACTCTCTAGAAACTTATGGTCTATAGTCTCTAAATTTGGCAGGTTAGTGACAGCATGCATTAATGCAGTTGCTGTAAACTGGTTTCTATTCTGACCAGAACAAGCATCCGAATATAAAATAGTGTGTCTAAAATTGTAATATAACCTACCAAAACAAACCTTTAATATTTTCTTCATTTTTAAAAAGTAATATAAAAACTATTCAAGACATATGGGAAGAAAATTCAAAACAATTCATCGATTGTAATTTATTATACTCTTAAGTTGATAGACAGGAGAAACTGTATCTCAGAATACTCTAGAATTAAGAATTGTATTCCAAACAATTACTTAAATTTCTTAAAAAATGAAAATGAGATACAGATAACGAAGCTAAAAGTAGAAATAAAATGAAATTGTTAAATAATTTAAAACTTACAGATATCAAAGGAAAAAACATTAATACAAAAGACGTTAAGATTAAAATTATAAAAAAAATTCTTAATAAGAAATCATTACCAAAATGTCAAGATAAATAGAATAATTTTTATAATGAAGAATTTCACTGGCCAAAAATTTGGACTAATCTTAAAAGGCTGGACATCAGTAATAAAATCAAAGAATTCCAATGGAAATGCATCCATAACATTATCTATACTGAGAGTAGACTTAGAAAAATGAACTTATCCAATGGAAAATGTCATCTTTGTAAAGAATCAAATATTCAAGAAGATCTCCAACACTTGTTTTTTAAATGCAGTATAACAAACTGCTTCATATCAAACATCACAATTTTAATAAACACTTTAGAAATGGGAACTGTTAACATAAATGAGAAAAGTATGATGCTTGGGTTCAATATAGGGAGTAAACATGAATTTCTATTATACGTAAATACATTAAATTTTTATATATGGTCTATTTGCAAGGCGAGAAATAAAGTTAAATATGACAAAATTCATATCAATCAAACTTTACTTTATAACATATGGAAACAGACTTTAAGATCTGAACTTATTTTAATATTTTGCTAAAGGCCAACTGTAATGATACAATAGATAAAACCAAAATCTTGACAATGTCTATCCTTGATTAGTAGTTGGGTACAATACATGTATGTAAATGGTAGATGTTGAAGCTATCATAAAATATCTTTATAGAATGACCTATATGTTGTTTTTTTTTTAAATTGATATATTTAGTTGTATTTTTGAAATGTGTATATATGGGCTCTAATTAATCTCTTATCAACCCTGGGTAAGAGATATATTGTAAAACAGGGAACCTTAGATTATTTTTGCTTACCTAGACGTCTAAGGTGTTTTGTTAACAGGCGAGTCAAACAATAAAGTATTATGTTATTAAAAAAGAAGAAGAAAAGTTTCCTCATGTAGTAAATTCGACTTACTAATGAGCATGGAGTTTGAAGTACTGCCTGTAGATCAAGAGTTGCAACAAAGACATTCATGGAAGATTTCGCAATATCTTTATCATTCTTTTTCTCTTCCCTAGCTTGTATCTTCAGTTGATGATGTTCATTGTATTTTTCCTTTTCCTCCTCTGTTAGAGAGCCATCTGCCACACCCTTTGCATATATAACATCTATGTTACACTGATCTTTTTTTGGAATATGAAAAGAATAGTTGTATTCCTCATTGAAGGTCTTACGGTATGTTGCTAGGCTGACCAGATTGTAATTATTTTCTTTACAGTGTTCTTGATACAACTGATACATTCTCTTTATATTTAATTCAGCACCTAGGTATTTTCTATTTGAGTGTCTTCTTGTGTAATGTCCCTTTACAGCAGGAAAGGACTCAATGTGCTCTCTAACTCTTTGCATATCTTCAGTCTTTGTTTTGTTATGTGGAGCGTGTTGTCCACGTTTGTCAACTCCTGCATAAACACCTCCAGATTCATGTCTCATCGCGTTATCAATGAACGCATCTCCAACATCCAAGGTGGATTTGAAAAACTTTTTACAAACTATTTTTTGGTCTCCATTGACATCAAAAGAGTATGTTCTATAAATGTCTCTTTTTCTTTTTTCATCTGTTGCATTGTTTGGATTGATATATTTTCTTGTCTTTTTTTCCTCGATTCTTGAAATTACAAAATCTTTCTTTCTGTTGGATGAATCGAGAGACCAGAATGTATTAAATATTTGCATTCTGTCTTCTTCGGTAACATTATCACTACATTTATATTTGCATTTATTGCAGTCAACTGGTTTCAATGCTCTTTTGGGGATAGTTTTTCCACTTTGGGATATATATTCTTTGCCAGACAATCTCAACCTTTTTCTGACATTCTTTTTCCAATCTTCTGGTGTAGATTTCCTTTTCCTGAACAGTTTCTTTTCAAGTGGTGTTATATAGGTAAGCTTTTCCCGTTGGGAGGTTCCCTTAGGTCTTCCAGGTTTCTTCTTGGATTTTGAGGGTGTTACTATGGGTTGATCTGATAAAGTATTGGTAAGAACTATCTCCTCTTCACAATCTACATTTACATGCTGAGCTACCAGTACTTTTTTGTTGAAGTCGTTCAAGTTTGCATTGTTTTGAACCGTTTCAATCTTAACACACCCATCGTAATGAGAGGGAAATGCATCATTTTCAGTTGTCAAGTAGGCAAGAAAGATAGAAGCTGATGATTCAGGTGGGCAAACAGTTGGTAAAATATCCATAACTGGCTTTGTTGAAAGACTTGAGAAGATTCTTATTGGTTTCTTGCTCCAGTTTGCTAGTGCCAGTGGCAATAAACCAGCAGTCCGGTTTGTCCATTTACCATGATGTTTCAACTCTTCAACCTCTGTTCGAAAGTCTATCCATATAATATCTTCTTCATATGATTCATTGACATTATTGTTTGAGAAGAAACATATGTATTCACCTGCGTAGTCTATGATATGTTCACATAACATCCGTCGTAGGTCATTCTCATCATTGACATTCGGAAAATGTAGTTTTGCAGCACGAAAAAAACAATCTCCATCAGCAGATACATGTATTCGTTCAAGTCCATTTGCTGTTAGTATATCATCTAGTTTTTGCTCGCACTGCTTTCTTATGTGTTCAACAGGATAAGCATGCTGCTTGGTGACTTCCTTAACTGTTTGTATAATTTCATGTTCTGTCAAAGGTGTAGCCGTAACATGGATTTTACAACTGCTCATTTTTGTAGAATGTTCTGAATCTGTATCTGAATTTCCTACTTCAGATAAAACTGAGGATAAATTTGACTCAGATGAATTGATATCCTCCTTTGTTAATTTGTAGGAATCTTCCCTATCTATTATTGATTCTACATCTGACATACAATTCGGTCTGTTTTTAGTAAGGAAAGAAAGGGGAATGTTGTCATCGTTGCTCTCATCATCAAGCATTGACTTGGTGGAAACTCTTCGTGACCTCTTATGATGGGAGGATGATATCACCGCTTTTCCAGCTTGTTGTTTGGCTTGTTTACTCCGTTTAGATCTTAACGGAGTAATATCTAGTTGTCCATTAGACTTCAAAGTATCCATTGAGTCGGTTGAATATTGTCTCCCTCCAGACAGATAAGTATCTGGTCTTTCTCCACAATGACGTGATTCTGGTCTATCTACAGATGTATGTGAACCTGATCTTTCTTCTGATGGAAGTGAATCTGGTCTTACTTTAGACTGAGATACATCTGGTCTTTCCTCAGACTGAGGTGAATCTGGTCTTTCTTCTGATGGATGTGAATCTGGTCTTTCTTCTGATGGAAGTGAATCTGGTCTTTCTTCTGAAGGAGGTGAATCTGGTCTTACTTTAGACTGAGATAAATCTGGTCTTTCCTCAGACTGAGGTGAATCTGGTCTTTCCTCAGACTGAGGTGAATCTGGTCTTTCCTCTGATGGATGTGAATCTGGTCTTTCTCCTGATGGATGTGAATCTGGTCTTTCGTCAGATGGATGTGAATCTGGTCTTTCTTCTGATGGATGTGAATCTGGTCTTACTTTAGACTGAGATAAATCTGGTCTTTCTTCAGACTGAGGTGAATTTGGTCTTTCTTCTGATGGATGTGAATCTGGTCTTTCGTCAGATGGATGTGAATCTGGTCTTTCTTCTGATGGATGTGAATCTGGTCTTACTTTAGACTGAGATAAATCTGGTCTTTCTTCAGACTGAGGTGAATCTGGTCTTTCTTCAGACTGAGGTGAATTTTGTCTTTCTTCTGATGGATGTGAATCTGGTCTTTCTTCTGATGGATGTGAATCTGGTCTTACTTCTGAAGGAGGTGAATCTACTCTTTCTTCAGACTGAGGTGAATCTGGTTTATTGTCATACATTTGTGTCGCTGGTCTTTCTTCAGACTGAGGGGACTCTAGTCTTCCCCCAAACTGAGATGTATGCACCTCTACAGCAGGTTTTGCTCTGCTTGTAGTTGAGTATGTCTCTGATACTTCAATATTAGATTCTGTTGGATCCACTGTGTTCATATCATTTGTACCTCTACATACCTCTGGTTCTGATTGTACCTGTCGTGTACCTGCCTCTATCTGTTGTCTCTCTGTTGGTGTTTGATCACAATTTTCTTCCATTCTAGAATTTATCCATTCTTCATCTGATGACCATTCTGTATTTTCCATGCTGTAAAATTATAATCATATTACTTGTTGTAGATAATTGATTTTTATCAGTTATTGCAATGTTTCAGTATCTGACAGATTTTTATTTTCAATTTGGATATTGCTATGTCATATTACGCTGGGATGTATTAAAATGTTTTTAACTGAACACTTTGATGTTCTATAGAATATTTTGTTTGGAAGAACTATTCTGTTTTTTATATGAATCTAAATAACTTGATGCAGTTATATTTTTTTCTTTTTCATCACATTTGTTAGTTTTCCCCTTCTACATTCTAGATCTCAGTTATGTGTGTATGTGTAAGTTAAAAACTCCTGTTTCTATTAAAAAATATTTTGAGATTTTCAATAAACGGAAGATAAATCAAAAAAATTATTATTATTAATATTAAATTAAATTCGACTGTATAAATCATAACAAATAATATCAAACTGAATATAAAAAAGTCATGTAATATTTAGTTTTATATATTTATAGAAAGCAGCCTTGCAGTCTTAATGTATAACATACTTTATTGAAGGATGGAATATATTGCAGATGATTTTTCAACCAAAAACCAAGATTTCCCCCCAAAATCCTTGCTTCAAATATTTCCATGTAAGAACCCATCCAAGATAATGATAATTACAATCCACATGCTAAAAATTATTCAAATCTTTCCATGTTTACTGAAGTTATCGCGTAAACAAGACACAATTCTCAAAATTGGTGATTTTTCAACCAAAAACTAAGATTTCCCTCAAAACCCTTGCTTCAAATATTTCCATGTAAGAACCCATCCAACTAGAGGCTCAGATGAGCCTGTATCGCTCACCTGACATAACTAAGTCCTCTTAAGAATGTCTGCATGCCGAATACATCTAGGTTACTATTCAAATCCCATAGGGTTCTGTGTTAAAACTATGTCTGCTCATGGCAGCCATCTTGGATGGAGGTCGTGGTCACCGGACACAATTTTAAAAGTATACTATTCAAGGACCATCCATGCCATGTTTGCTTTAAATTGACTGACTGGTTTCAGAGCAGAAGACTTTTAAACAATTTTCCCATATGGTCCTATGTTAAAACTATGTCCGCTGACGGCGGCCATCCTGGATGGAGGTTGGGCTCACAGGACATAATTTTGAAAGTTGACCACCTAAGGACCATTCATGCCATGTTTGC
Source organism: Gigantidas platifrons (assembly GCA_002080005.1). NCBI lineage: Eukaryota > Metazoa > Mollusca > Bivalvia > Mytilida > Modiolidae > Gigantidas > Gigantidas platifrons. The sequence goes on from MJUT01023511.1 coordinate 607,793, forward strand.
TTTAAATTGACTTGCTGGTTTCAGAGGAGAAGACTTTAAACATTTTTTTCATAGGGTCCTATGTTAAAACTAAGTTGAGTCATGGCGGCCATCTTGAATTTCCGATCAGCAAACGATTCACAATTTTAGTACAGGACCACCCAATGATCATTCCTGTAAAGTCACAATTCAATTGGCTTAGTGGTTTCTAACAAGAAGATTTTTAAAATTTCGACCAATCAGAATACATTATGGGCCCTGACAGCCATGTTGGATTTCCGATCAGCGCCAAAAACAAAATCTTGTATATGACCATCTAATGAACATTTCTGCCAAGTTTGGTTCAAATCTGTTTTGTGGTTTCAGAAAAAAAGATGAAAATGTAAAATTCCCATAGGGTCCAATGTTAAACTAAGTCGAGTCATTGCGGCCATCTTGAATTTCCAATCAGCAAACAATTCACATCTTTAGTACAGGATCACCCAATGATCATTCCTGTAAAGTCACAATTCAATTGGCTTAGTGGTTTCTAACAAGACGATTTAAAAAATTTTGACCAATCATAACACATTATGAGCCCTGGCAGCCATGTTGGATTTCCGATCAGCGCCAAAAAAAAAATCTTGTATATGACCATCTAATGAACATTTCTGCCAAGTTTGGTTCAAATCTGTTGCGTGGTTTCAGAAAAAAAGACAAAAATGTGAAATTCTCATAGGATCCAATGTTAAACTAAGTCATGGCAGCCATCTTGAATTTCCGATCAGCAAACGATTCACAAGTTTAGTACAGGATCACCCAATGATCATTCCTGTAAAGTCACAATTCAATTGGCTTAGTGGTTTCTAACAAGAAGATTTTTAAAATTTCGACCAATCAGAACACATTATGAGCCCTGGCAGCCATGTTGGATTTCCGATCAGCGCCAAAAACAAAAACCTTGTATATGACCATCTAATGAACATTTCTGCCAAGTTTGGTTCAAATCTGTAGCGTGGTTTCTGAGAAGAAGATCTTCCTTCGATTGTTTTTCCCATAGGGTTCTATGTTAAACTATGTTCTGCGGTGACCGCCATCTTGGATTTCTGATCGGCATGAAAATTACAAATTTGGTAGAGGACCATCCAAGGAACATTCCTATCCAGTTACAGTTCCATTGGCCATGTAGTTTCTGACAAGAACATCTTTGAAATTTCAGCCAATAAGAATGCATATTTATGGATCAGAACCAAATGAACAAACCTGATAGAGAATCACCCAATAAACATTCCTGCCAAGTTTGGTTTCAATTGGTCAAGTGGTTTCAGAGAAGAAGATTAAAGTTAACGTACAACGACGACGGACGCAAAGTGATGACAATAGCTCACATGGTCCTTTGGACCAGGTGAGCTAAAAATGTACTTTACCTTGTAATATCACTCTTTGTATCAGTTCCAGTGTATCTCTCTGTCACCAGGGGATGCAATTCCTCTTCATCTGAAAATTGAATTCAGTATAATGTAATATTCAATACAACTGTTTGAGCATCATGTTGTTTTACAATTAGTTATGTAATACTCCCTTCTTTTTGTTAAAATAGGTTTTGAACTTATAATTATTATTTTTATATAAATGTTTGTCATAAAATATTGACCCTATAAATAAACGTAACTGGTATAATGTTAAAACTTCTTAATTTAGCTAGTTAACAATTAAAATCTAAAAATAAATTAATTGTTTTAATTAATTTTTCCAGGAAAAAATACTTGGCATCAATTAGTCTAATACAATAATAATATAAAGTAAAAGTTAATAAAACTTACCAGTGTTTACTTATTAAAATTGTCTTTTTTACTTCTCTTTCTTTCTTCTTAGAAGATAGTAGGCATTCAACAAGGTATGAGGATATTAATTCTTGGGAAAAATCACATTTATATCATGAAAACGAAAACAAGATTGAGAAAGTTGATACTTTGTTTCAGGTCAGGAATGTATTTTCATTCACTTATGACATACAGACTAAACCTGTTATCAAGATTAACTGGGTTCTGCATACTACAACTTGTGATTATATTGCTCAGCTGCAACCAATTATCTGTAGATACACAGTATGAGGCATGCCAATCAATATCAAGATTATTTAACTAACTGCCACATGCAGATAACTTCACTTACAATGTTCTGGCAAATTATTTTGCAAATATTTTTACATTTTCATTTGCAACAAGATTTTAATATCGGAAGATATTTGATTATGGCAAATTATGATTGAACAAAAAAATTAAAAGTTTATTGATGAAAGATGCTATCTTCAGATAACACTTTGATGCTTTCCATGAAATGAATCATATGGAGATACATGATTGATGTTTTTCTAATTAAAAATATTTACAGTTGTCCTAATGATACAAAAATTTGAGGGATTTCAAGGTTCCGTTTTACAATCATTTTAACCATAAAATAAAAAATCATGAAAAAATTTGTTACTGTGATGTGGCACTAACCCCTTGATATTAGAGAATTCCAAATGTCCAAAATACATTGAAACCTGTCTAAACCAAACTTTAAATAAAATCTCACGGTAGGAATTTATAGTTAATATAATGTATAACCCAAACACCTTTCTATTACGAACAAAAGCTGTATCCAAGGAGATTTCACTGTACATGTTAAGTATATATAGACTCTTCATTGAATTCTTGAATTGATCGGTCAATGAAAACCTGGAAAATTGGTTTGATACCAAGAAACAAAAGTATTTCAGAATAAGAAGGGAAATATTTGATAATTGGTTATGACAGTCATAACAGTCAAACTATGCCATAACATAGGTTGAACTATACAATAATATAGGTTGAACTATTTCTTATCTTTTTTTAGAGGTATTACCTCCCTACGATCTACTAATTACTACACGTTGCAAATATTCTTGAATTATTTTTTTTATCCATGTTTTATTTATTTGTTTATGATTATCAATTTTTTTTATTCCTGTTTTATTTATTTGTTTACGATTACCAATTTTAACAGATACTGAATGACATTAAAAGTACTAATCATAAGCGATTTTTACCACTAGACTCGGAGATTACCTAATTATTACATTACGCAGAAAACAATAAATCTGGAAATAAAACCCAATTATATTATCATTATCATCTAATTGTAAATAATACCAAGAATATGTAACCAACAATGTGTAAAAATACCTCCCTGAAATATACATTAGTTGTAACAGACATTGTCAAGTCTTCTACCAAATAATTTAATTATTAGTGAGTCATGACTGTTGCCAATAATGAGGAGCTACTACACTGTATAGTCGTAAGCTTTTTCTATATTATTCCCAATATCCCAAATCCCCCTCTTATAAGAACCCTCCCACCTATTGCCACCCCTCCTACCAGGCTAGATTTCAGAGGCAATGAAATAGAAAATGTAGTCCACTTCTTATAAGGCCCTTTCAACCTAATGCCACCTCTCCTACCAGGCTAGATTACAGATGCAATGAAATAAAAAATGTAGTCCCCTTCTTATGAGGCCCTTTTAACCTAATGCCACCTCTCCTACCAGGCTAGATTTCAGAGGCAATAAAATAGAAAATGTAGTCCCCTTCTTATGAGGCCCTTTCAACCTAATGCCACCTCTCCTACCAGGATAGATTTCAGATGCATTGAAATAATAAATATCTGCTATATTTTTCCTGTCAAGAGAGGCCACCTCAGTAGGTGGTGGCCTAATAAATATATTAACTTTCTTAAAAGAATATTTTCATTAAAGTGCAATGCACAAAAATTAAGTAACATGCAAGATCAATTAAAGAAAACAAAACATCAAAGTAATTAGAGCTTTACAGAAAACAGGCATATACCAAAACAAGGACTGATATTGTTAAGTGGAATCCTACTCTGACAAGCATTTAACAGAATCATGATGGAAAAAAGTGGTACACTTGTTATACACAAATCCTGACAATTCAAATTACATGTCTCTTCTTTCAAAACAGTTCAAGTCAAAACAACGAAATTTAATCTTGAAATGTATTCCGATATAAATATCAATGAGACAAAACCAGTCAAGGCAAACGTAAGTTACAGTAATGGGAATCAATAATGTCTGAGGGCTGCTATCCTTTTGGGCATCTAGCAATATTTAAAATGCCAAAATTGAAATACGACCTGCATATTAGTGCATTATTGCGTCCATGTTTACATTTCTCCTTCAGTAAATACCTGTCAAGTTTAGTAATAAAATCAGTTACAGTGGTCCCCCTCTCAAAAGAGGGGAATAAATAAGTACTATTTGATCATAGCGCATCTGAGATCTGGCCTGATAAGAGGTGTGGCCTTTGGTTGGAGTGGTCTTATAATAAGGGGACTTTTGTAATAGTAACCAGAAATAATTGTGACAAATTAGAAACATTGTCCTTATGATATTACACGTTTTTGCTTTGCATTCAACCCTTACCAGTATGAATACAAATGTACATTATTTAATCTACTTAACTCCATAGATCTTTTTTTAATTCCTAAAGCTGGGTAACTGGCTCAAATTTACAAAGAATCTAATATTATATTTTTGGTAAATATTAATTATGATTTTCATACTCTGTAAAAAATACACCAGATATCAATTATTGGTAAATTTTACATATACAAAAACAATTGGTATAAAGAATTGACTTAATATCCGCTGAATATAACCCTGGTCTAAGAATTAGCCAAAATTAGTTGAACTTTATCGTTTATAACATCCACTCAACATAACCTATCCAGGTTTTACAATTAGCCAAAATTAGTTGAACTTTATCATTTATAATATCCACTCAACATAACCTATCCAGGTTTTATAATTAGCCAAAATTAGTTGAACTTTATCGTTTATAATATCCACTCAACATAACCTATCCAGGTTTTATAATTAGCCAAAATTAGTTGAACTATATCGTTTATAATATCCACTCAACATAACCTATCCGGGTTTTACAATTAGCCAAAATGAGTTGAACTTTATTGTAAGTGATAATGAAAGTCAAGCACTTTGGTTCCTGGTGCTATTTATACAAAGTAATTATGAGAAAGGTTTGAAGTTAAACACTACCAGCATTTAAATATGAAAGTAATGTATTGTATAGCTGTGAATCAAAGACAGGAAGGATATTACAGTGTAATTAATACTTGAACACCTCTGTTGATATAACTGTCAAGAATTAACATGTTTCTCTCAAAAAATCTCAATGTCGATGTGACCTTCAAACATGATTAAATAAATGCGTTTCTTATACAATAATCTTGTAGAAAAAAAAAATTGACTCAATATACAATTTAACGAAATATCTGATTTCATTTAATCAATATAAGGCCAACGAAAATAAATATCGAAGAGACATGTTTGTTATCTAACAACACAACAGCGCAATCTTGTCTGTAGATATCTAGTGTTTTTGTCTCTGTAGGCTTAGCAACTTATTGATATGGCTGTATGATTTTTTTCTCTCTAAGTAATACCAGAACTTAAGAAATTAAAGATATGATAAATTTTGACAGAACTTACAAATTACTGATTTTTTTTTTTTTTTTTTTTTATAAACATTTTTAAGGGTTATTATATAACTCTGCAAATGTAATTTGAAACTTTAAAAACAATTAATTTATCTGAAGTTTTGCACAAATAACAACCATGGCATGATGAAACTCAAGATATGTCTTCAAATTAAAGACTCATCTGCACTGTTTGGGTTCAAGCAAGTTTGTGGTTTCTGGTGAACAGATTTTTTATTCACATTCCAATAACAGTTTTATGTTAAACAACTTGTCTATGGTTGGAGCTAACTTTCATTTTTGATCCACATGAAAACTCTGTATGGAACCATACAATAATATATAGTTTTGGTTTTATCAAATTTTTATTTTCTCAGAAAAAATGATATTTTGATTTTCCCAAAAGGTCATTTGCTAAAATGTTTGCCTGCAGTGGCAACCATCTTGGAATTTCAAAGTACACATACAAAAAAAAACCCAAAAACAGATTGTTGTCCAAAGATTCTCCAAGCAGCATTCCATCCATAATTGCAGTGAAATTTGTCCTGAAGTGGAAGCTTCCTTGAATTTCCGATCAACATAAAAGAGACCATTGTAAAAGACCACCATATAACCATTCATGTACAGTCTGGGTTCAAACAACTAAGTCCTGTGGTGGCAGCCATCTTGGATTTCCTATCCACCTAAAAATGACTCCTCATGATCATAATACTTTGTGGGCAAGAATCTATTTATAACACCATCTGGGGTTCCGAGTGAATACCTTCATGTACATATTCATCTAGAGCCTCTGATAATATTTACACTGTGCCCCTTGATAGTACCATAAATTTCATGCACATCGTCACTCTATGGGGTTCCCAATGGGTACCTACCTTAACATACTCATCTTGAGCCTTTGACAACATTTGAAGAATGTTGACCTGTCTTGTTGCACCTGACATTATGTCGTGCATACTGTCACTTTCTGAAGCTCTCCTGTTTCTTTGTGCCGTTGTATGACTTTCTATTGCCACTTGTAAAAAACTAATAAAAGTAAAAAGAAATAAATTAAAACCAGTGGTTCTTTCTTAAATTTTCTGCCATTATTATAATGTCAATGAATTATAATATTTCTTCATTTTATATTCATTCAGAATATGGTATTTATTGGATATGACATTCTGATTGGATGTTATTTAAGTGGGAGTAACAAAACTCGTATTTGAAAAAGTTATGACCGTAAGATCTGGTTAAAAGTTGCCTTGTACCTGAAGAACTCATTAATTTTGAGATATTTTACCAAAGAACTATAGCTTTTATGTATTTTCTTACAGCTAGGGTCCTTTGTTAAAGTAAGTCCTGCAATGGTGGCCATCTTTGATTTCCTATTGACACAATTAAAGTACATTTTGTAGAGGTTTATCTAAGGAACATCACAGCCATGTATCTTTTTAAATAGTTTAGTGGTTCCAGATTTTTAAAACCATTTCCCATGAGTCTTATGTTAAACTTCGCCCTGTGGTGAAAGCTATTTTTGATTACCCATCCACATGAAAAAAGACGGCTTTATAAGGGATCATTCAATGATCATTCATGTACAGTTTTTGGTTCAATCATGTTTAAAGTTTCACAGAAAAAAGTTTTTATTCAGTTTACCCCTCGGGACCTATGTTAAACTATATCTTGTGGTGGCAACTATTTTGGATTTCCAATCAGCACAAAAAGAACTACTACAGAATCCACAATATTAAATTTAAAACATCAAGTACTTTGAACAATAGTCAATTGAGGACCAATTAATGAAATTTCATTATTGGTTGTGGTGGACATCTTGAAATTTGTATATGCACCAAAATCACAACTGATGATGAGGTTCGCAAAAGAAACAATGTTGCAGTTTGTTTCCACTTCACATATAAATATACCACCATGACATCAACAGAAGCAAAGTGATGATAATAGCTCACATGGTACTTTGGACCAGTTGCACCAAAAAAAAAAGAAAAAAGAAGAAGATAACCGAAAGAAATTCTCCACTGAAGAAATTTTAGTGTAAAATAATCATGGCAGATATCAGTTGCAGATTTGATATGGGTTGAGATCCCTTCAACCGGTTTAATCCTACCACATTTTTGTGCCTGTTCCATGCCATAACTTGGATTTCCAATGCCATATGCCAAATTTTTTTTGTGTGTTCAATGATTCGAGATTAGAGGTGGTCGTTCACTTTGTTGATTTTGGTTAAATCATTGCCCATCCTTGTTTCAACTTTCTTTTCATAATATATGCTTTAGTATTGATGAATGATACAAGAAAACCATTTCTTCCGTTTTAATTGTAAGCCTACCTGTTCATCATCTGTCCAATCCTGGCACATTCATCTTGGTCGTAGAACCATATACCATATATTGCTATAAATAGAAAGTACAAACAAACTGATTGTTTTGACAGATAAACATTAACAATGAACTGATGGACGGCCATTGTTATTGGATAAACACATGTACACATGAATGATGGTTATCATGTGACATTCATAGTATAACAAATAATTATTTGGGTGTTTTAACAACAGTGTCCCAGGGATAAAAATGTTGTCTTCAATCAGCCAATAATCTAATGAAACAATTTCCAACGCTGCACCTGATGGTTCAGAATATATTGTGTTTGTTTTTTTTTTCTTTACTGAGATGAAAAGACAAAAGTAAATAAAGAAAGGTGATTTCTATGCTGTATGTTGAAAAGAACAAGGGTAAATTAATATGCCCCCCCCCCCCCCGACTCTTCGCCGCGGGGGTATAAAAAAAAAGAAAAAGAAGTGGTCACATTCTTCTTGTACTGTTTGATATTCTATATACAGTAGTTTCCCTCTAAATAGGCTACTCCCACCAAAGGCCATCCTTCTTATCGGGTCAGGCCAGATTTCAGATGGACAGAGCTACTAATTATCCCTCTCATTAGAGACCACCCTTCTCATAAGGCCACTTTTTCGTTGTGGAAAGGGTGGCCTTATAACAGGGTTAATACTGTGTACAGTTGGAGATTTACAACTACCCTATACAATCAGTGCTTATCACCTATAATGTTGTGAGTTCGAATCCCGCTCAGGAAAGGTGTACTCGATACAACATTATGTGATAAAGTTTGTCAGTGACTTGCGGCAGATCAGTGGTTTTGTCCAGCTACACCAGTTTCCTCCACCAATAAAACTGACCGCCATGATATAGCTGAAATATTGTGTTGAAAGTGGAATTAAAAACCATAACCCTTACCCTATAACCCCCTGTAAAGATGACCATTAGCAACTTTATACAAATCAGACCATTCCATAAGAGACAGGTAAAATACCTGATTGACACCTAATATTTAATAATTTTGTTCCCTGACAAATGGAAAATTGCCCATGTTATTCCCTTATTTAAGAAAGGTGACAAGTCTCTTCCGTCAAATTATCGACCTGTCTCTTTATTATCATGTGTTAGTAAAGTTTTAGAAAAGGTTGTTTTCAAACATATTTTTAATCATTTATTCGAAAACAAACTTCTTTACAAATTTCAGTCTGGCTTTATCCCTGGTTTTTCTACAACTCATCAATTGGTTGAAATATATAATAAAGTATTATTAGCATGGAATAACAAGCAAATTACTAGTATAACTTTTGCTGATATCAGTAAAGCTTTTGACACTGTGTGGATAAAAGCACTTCTATATAAAATAGAAAAATATGGTATTACAGGAAATTTACAAAGCTGGTTGAATAGCTATTTATCATGTAGATCACAGAAAGTTGTGCTTAGAGATTCTATGTCAAATGTTGGCACATTGAAAGCTGGTGTACCTCAGGGGTCTGTTTTAGGTCCTTTATTATTTTTGATATATATAAATGACATAACAGAGGGCATGGTTGGTTTTGGTAGGCTATTCGCAGATGATACATCTATTGGTCATATTGCAGATGACGAAAATTACTTAAAAAAATGGTCAGAAAACTGGCTAGTTAAATTTAATCCCAACAAAACAGAAATAATGATATTTAATGCTAGAACTTTGAACAGTAATTTATCTTTTCAATTCGGAGGTACCACATTCTAAACCTGTAGACTCACACAAACATTTGGGAGTCACTTTTAGTAACGACTGTAAGTGGACTAAACATATTGATATACTTGTTGAACGATCTACAAAACAGTTAAATGTCTTACGAAAATTGAAATTCAGATTAAAAAGGGAATATTTAGAAAAAATTTACTTAACATTTATTCGGCCTATCCTTGAATATAGTGCTGAGGTATGGGATAATTGTGGACAGAATAATTCTGATCGTTTAGAAAAAATACAGATAGAAGCAGCACGTATTGTTACCGGTTTACCTGTGTATGCTAGCATAGAATCTATCTATAAGGAAACTGGGTGGGAGAAATTAAAAGTAAGACGGGAATTTAAAAAAGTTACTTTGTTTTATAAAATAGTAAATAACCAGGCACCAGAGTACTTATCTGATTTGTTGCCTCCTACTATATCAGAAATTACTAATTATAATTTACGTCAACGGCAAAACATTATGGTGCCCCTAAATCGTATTTCCGTTTATCAACATTCATATTTTCCATCATGTATCAAATTATGGAATTCCTTGGACGTGTTAATAAGACAACTTCCTACATTTTCCTCATTCAAAACAAAGATATGCCAATTGTATTTAAAGAATAAAAAACCACTGAGTTACTTTTGTTATGGTGACAGATTATTGAGTGTTTTACACGCTAGATTACGTAATAAATGTAGCACTTTGAATTCTGATTTATGTCATGCAAATTTAATACAAAGCGCAAATTGTTTATGTGGTTATATTAATGAAAATGCCGAACATTTTTTACTGTATTGCAGTCTCTTTAATGAAGAGAGAATTCAGATGTATAATGAAATTAACTGGTTAAATCTGTCTGATTTACCCATTTCCACCGAATTATTATTATTCGGGAATGAAGCGATTAGCTTAGATAACAACTGTGCCATATTCATGTGTGTGCAAAAATATATTAAAGATTGTAAGAGATTCTTGTACCGATAACAGAAGCATTTAATTTTCTTTATTTAGTTAATACCTTTTTGTATATTGATAAGTACAATATCCAAATGCCATACTTATTTTTCTTTGTATTTTTTACGACTCAATGGTTTTGATGTATTAAAGGTTTAATTATCGAAAAGTGAAACTAGAGGCTCACATGAGCCTGTATCGCTCACCTGACATAACTAAGTCCTCTTAAGAATGTCTGCATGCCGAATACATCTAAGTTACTATTCAAATCCCATAGGGTTCTATGTTAAAACTATGTCTGCTCATGGCAGCCATCTTGGATGGAGGTAGTAGTCACCGGACACAATTTTAAAAGCATACTACCCAAGGACCATCCATGCCATATTTGCTTTAAATTGGCTGACTGGTTTCAGAGGGAAGACTTTTAAACAATTTTCCCATAGGGTCCTATGTTAAAACTATGTCCGCTGACTGCGGCAATCTTGGATGGAGGTCGGGCTCACAGGACATAATTTTGAAAGTTGACCACCTAAGGACCATTCATGCCATGTTTGCTTTAAATTGACTTGCTGGTTTCAGAGGAGAAGACTTTTAAACATTTTTTCCATAGGTCCTATGTTAAAACTAAGTCGAGTCATGGTGGCCATCTTGAATTTCCGATCAGCAAACGATTCACAAGTTTAGTACAGGATCACCCAATGATCAGTCCTGTAAAGTCACAATTCAATTGGCTTAGTGGTTTCTAACAAGAAGATTTTTAAAATTTCGACCAATCAGAACACATTATGGGCCCTGGCAGCCATGTTGGATTTCCGATCAG